>JARPMJ010000596.1:122500-244693 GCA_033366665.1 Phoxinus dragarum | reverse complement strand
GATAAGGTCTTTGAAAGGTGCAGATTTCTTTGCCCCATTAGGAATTACATCTCCAACATGTCTGCTTCCATATCACAGTGTGATGATACATTTTCTTAAAGCCAATGAAGGATTGGTTATTGAGACAAATGAGCATGTAAGGACAGGTCAAAGATTGTGGAGATTAATTCATATGAGGGTGGAGCGTAAAAGCATGTGTGTGTGCGATGGATTATGTCCTGTGTGTGCGGTCATTGCAGGGTTGCAGATTGAATCCCCTTGAGTAGGGTGAGTTTCTGTTCGTGCTTTCATTGAATTTAGCTGTTTTGTTTTTTCCTGCTATGCCCACATCTCTGTTCCAGTAAACTGATTTGGACTTTATCATAGGGGGATGTTTAAATGCAAATAGGCCTAGGCATAACATATTATGTTGTCATGGAAGCAATGTGAATAATAAACTCATGAATGTTAACTGAATTTGACTTTGCTCTGAAAAGAGCAGGATCATGCAAAGAAATGAAATAGGGTAAACATCATGAGGATTTAATGTTGACTTAAAAATTAAGATGGCATCAAACTGGGTTTCCCTGGTTTTCCAGATGCTCGGAGATCAATAAGCAGGGTGTGGTTCAGTGCTCTTTGGAACCAGAATTATTTCATGTGTGAAGCCTTTGCTCCCTTGGAGTTGCCATTGCATTGTTTGTCAGATGTTTTTAAAGCCATCGTTGTTCCATTTCTTAATTATTGATTTAACTGGGATAGTACCTGATCTTCTTGTATCTATTCCCCTGTTTTTCAGTTTTTTTTTGTGTGGAGTTTCTGGGCATGTTTTTTTTCATGATGATTGGACTTTGTCATTTTAAATCCCTTGGCTAGTGATCTCCATTTATAATTTCTATATTGTTAAATGTCTGCACCAGTGGTGATCATTTAAATTAAGGATGCAAACGATTACGATTGACAATTGATTAATTGTCGATAAGAATTTAATCGATAAAACTTGGCCGATAAAATCAATGGTCGATTAAGCAAGGTCATTGTTAAAGTAGTTTTGAGGTGTGTTTGTCTCATGCACAATGATTTATGTGCATCATGTATTCTTCATATTGAGTACTTTAAAAAATATATTTAATATAAATTAATTTAAAATATTTTAGATCTGTTGAAATTGACACTTTGACATTATAATTTTTCTGATTGATCAGATAAAAAAAGAAACTAAAACAAATTATGGTGTAAAACATGAAAAAGGTCCAAGGAGTGAATAATATTTGTATTCGCTGTAGTTTAACTTGCTCACACAACCCCAGATGACTGCAATGCATTCTGTGCACTGCTGTGGTGGACTGTGGGAGGCAATGCAACCATTCCCTGAACATAACCTGCCATTATAATTTTTAGTCATCAAATAGCTGCTTTTGAATGCAGGGCCAGGGAAATTTGTCTGCTTTGTGAACCAATTTTGCGCAAGGTCAGTCAACATTTGCTCTGTGTTTGGCTCAAATATTTGACCCCCACTGACTCCTGCACAGTTTCCCCTGTTTGCCATCTGCACTTTTGTGTGTGATTCTTTTCTGAGTCGCTATATAACAATGGAACTGCCATCTTTATTGAAATTGCCATATTATTTTTGTCCTTGGAGCAGTTTGTTTTGTTTCTAGATTTAATGAACATTTAAAGAGACAATTCACCCAACAATAAAAATTCTGTCATTATTTGCTCAAACTCGTGTCGTTCTTGAGCTGTATGATCTAGGCTACATGTGGAACACAAAACGAGGTTAGTCAAAATCTGCTACAAGATAATTAATGCAAGCGCACCATGATCATGGGTTTTCCTCTTCCTGTTGTTTGGAACAACAAATGCAAACATACTTCAAATCTCAAACTGCTTGCAGCCTTGTACACTCACATTTTAAATAACATAGGCTATTTCAAATCAGCAACAAAATCTGAGATGAACTGTTTTCTATGACGCTCAAATTGCGTTACAAAGCTTATATTTCAGGTTGCTCCAGCTAACGTGCATGTGCAGTCTCAAACGTGCGCACTTTCCTTCTCCCGTTTTTATATTTATCAAAATCTTTTGATCAGACTCGGCTCAGAGAGCACAGAGATGATCGCAAATAAGTAATGCTAACATCAGCGCAGCGGCCATGGCACTGAACGAGTAGGCCTAATCGTTATTATAGTTCAAAAGGGAAAACAGCCGAAGTTATCTTATGCGAGTTGACTCGAGATACAAAAAAATGCAAAACAGCAAGTGGACTTTTGAAACTGGAATAATGAGTGGATTAAGCATGCTCTTTCAATCATCAAGAGAGGAATAGGCTAACATGGATGGATGAACTTTCTTGGCATGGAAGATTATGGATCACAGTCTGGTAGAAGGCTTCCAACATTAGTTTATTAATAACCTTATAACATAGGTAATTAACCTTAGCTTAATAACCTTATAATTTGTTTATTAATAACCAATTAATAACCTTGTTTATTGACTTGTTAATAGCAATTTGCTGTGGAATATGTGCCGCTAGGGTCCAGTCGGGTCAAACTTTCAAATAATTGACGGCTCCGTATCTGTTCCGGGTAGTACATTTATGGCAATTCTCGATTCTGCACAGGTCCGGGTCCAACTTTCAAATAATTGATGGTTCGTCCAGGTCGGTTCTGTGTAGTGCATTTACAGGTTTCTTCGGGTTTTGTTGTGAGTTTTTGGACCCGTGAAGACTTCTAAGGGGTAGGCGATATGCCGCTAGACATGATATACTGGTAGAAATTTGTTTGTGATGTTGCTGTGCTACGCAGTCACGAAAGCTCATCATTTGCATGCGTTTTTAAACACTGCGGTTTAAAAACAAGTGATTTTTAATCATCTTGCATGCGATTGCAAGTGATTTTTAAACCGTTGGAGCTTCTAAGCAGCAACTCCAGTGTTTCCCATACATCGATTTATTTGTGGCGGCCTGCCACAACATTGACCGGCCACATTATTAACAAGACTGTGGCGGCCCGAAAATATTTTGTTCTAAACTTCTCATAATAACATAAAAAGTCTTTAATGTTTTGCGCCATTGCTGTCAAATAAACTAAAATTGAAGGCGCGATAAGACTTTGTGTCCTTATCAAAAGACTGTCTGTTTGCGCTGCACAAAGACTTTGCTCACGCAATCAGCACATGAGCAGCTCAGCCTACCCAATCTCACGCCAATTCCTACGAATTTTAAGAGATGGCTAATTCGCTCCAAAATTCATACGACCTCACTAGTACGAATTTGTACGATTTTTGCTAAATCGTACATATTTTATGAGTTGCCAAATTCGTATGAATGACTTCCTGACCCCTCCCCTAAGCCTATCATCACGTGGGTTTAGACAAATGTACGAGTGAGGGTCGTACGAATTCGTACTAATTGGTCGTGAGATAGCGTTGGCTCAGCGGGTTCGATTCTCAATACCGGACAGAGGTTCACCCACCACAGTTTCACAAAATCCTGCGGGGGAACACTGCAACTCTTTTCACTACATGCGCACGTGAGTAATGAACTCTGTTTAATACACAACACATACTTGCGTGTCAAAATGCCCATCTTTGCAAGTATCCTCGTAAACACAGTCATTTATGTCTTAAGTGAACGTGAACAGCTGAGAAAGAAAACATGAGTATTGGATGTGCATCTTAAAGCGACAGCAGCCTAATAAACGTGCTGTTGTCTGAAAATCTCTCGCTGCTCTTGACTGAATCACTTCTGTAACTTTAATATGAATAAATGTAAATTTAATTTAGATTAAATCTGCGAAAATGACTGAAAATGCTGTGTTATGCATGCCATGCTGTCACTTTAGTAAAGAAACACTATGAGTTTATAGACTAAACTCATAATGTGCATGATGTCACCCTTATTATTATAAAATGTGCTGGAGACATTTGAAATGCTTTTAGCATAGTTAATTATACTTATTTTTCAGTAAGTTTATTTTTGTGGCTTAAATAAATTGCATGTTACTCAGAGGACTGATATGTTTGTCAAAAATGTTACATTCAGCTGTCACAAATACGTTGACTTATGAAAATCTAATTTATTTTTTGGTTTATTTATGGTTTGTTTTTATTGTCTCTTATAACAACAATCTTTTATTTTAACCCATGAAAATGCAGACCCTGTAGTACATACAAGTGAAAAATCACCTTTTAAAACTGTTGTTCCATTATTAGCCTACCCTTCAGCAGATTTTGACCTAAGACTCTGAATATAATTGCACTCATACTTTTATAGGGCTCTTTGTCATTGCAGGCATTTATTTTATGGTTAAGAAAGAGCAACATAACCATTATTTAAAGTATCTCTTCTTGTGTTCCATGGAAGAAGGCTACATGGCTACAGAGTTGAGCTGAATCTAGTAAAAACAGAAGTGGGTTTTTGTCAGTTAGGTGATGTGTTTTGACAGAGGCGATATTCTCATTGAGAAATAATTCGTTGCATCTGGAGGACTTTTGGGTGGAGGCTGAATTTTGGCATCCACTGCGGTGTGTGTGTGTGTGTGTTTCTAAAGGTGGGACGTTGCATCACTGGAGAGTCTGTTGAGGACACAAAAGCAGCGTTGTGCCCTGGTCATGTGATGCCTGTTCGGAAAGCTCAGACCATGTGATCCTGCCTCACAGAATGCTGAGTCGAACTTACAAATGCTGCCTCACCCTTGAGATGTGAGCATGATAGAGCGTACGACTGAGAAGAAGAGAAAGATACAGCGCCATTAAAGAATGATGACATAGAGGAACAGGTGTGAACAAGACGGGAAGCGAAAGCAATAGTGTGCCAAATGCTACGGTGTAGCAGACTACGTGCACTTCTCTGATTCGGTCCTTACTCACTCTTTCCCTGATGGTGCTGTGGGGAAAGTGGCTGTGTTCTGTCGAGTCAGTTTGTTGGAATGTGGAGATTTTGCAAGGACAAGAAGCGATGGCTGAAGTGGACCAGGAGTGTCTCAGAATGTGTTCTAGGAAATTGGGATACGTCTCGGAATGGAAAAGAAACGCTGTGGAATTCCATGGCTGCACCAGGAACAATAGGTTGGAAACAGATGAATTACTGCTTGAACTTCCTTGATGCTATCTAATAACACAGCTTGAGTTGAATTGAAACACCCTTCAAGTAATAGTACACTCATCAAGCTATTCAGCCAGAAGAGGATGAGTGATTGTAGGCTATGCAGGCATTTGAAGTAATTTCTTTATATTTAAAGAGCTTAAAGCACAAGATGTTCTTTCACTGCAGTTATGAGGGAAAGCTCTAATGGGGAAGTTGAAAGGAAACTTGTCATTTTGTGATTTGCGGATAACATGATCCAGATGCATCTGTGAGGAAGTGTGTGTGCGCTTGTCACGTTTAGGTGCCACACCTCTTCGCCCCTGCGCAGACCTTGTGACTGCGTTGCTGTGGCAATTGAACAGAGAATTTATCAGATGACTTTAACAATCTTCAGTGTCTGTCATCACCATGGTGTTCTTTATTTACTCTTTGCGATTAATGAGAGGAAAAGCAAACATCCGCGGTGCCATGAAGACATGTTATGCGGTGTAAGTTCAATTCTTTCATTTACTCTGTTTGCTCATATGAGTTTAGCAGAATTTTCATACTTTTCTTCTTCATGTAATGCAACGCAGACTCATTTGTTGGATTTGGTGATGAAAAAGCACCATAAAAGTAGTCCATGCGGCTTGCAACGTAATCAGTTACCACCACAACAGACAACACGCATGCCATTATTTGAGTGTACATGAATGAGTTTTAAGAGCTGTGGTGGAGGGTATAGTTGTAAATAACGTTTATTGCCTCAAACAAAGCTATCGGATGACTCCGGAAGACTTATGTTGTGATGAAACATCTTGGCTAAAAATGTAGGCTATATTTGGGACAATTTAATGTTAATATTATTAGCCTTTGATTGAAAGCATTTGCTAATTTCAAAAATTTTCCAAGTGATTTGATTGTTGATTGGAAATTTTGTTTAGTTGCCATTATTATTATGGCATATGCGCTCTGAAAATCTTTAATGTAATATTTTAAAAACTATGCAATCTATGTAATTATGCATATGTTGGCTTCTATTCCAGATAGAGATTTGGCTTTTTTTTGACTCAATACTACTAGTGTAACACAATACTAACATTTGATATTAACAAAAGTGGCTTTTGGTTAATATAAGCCCTGAAACGACAAGCTGTTCACAAGAGAAATGTTTAATTTTTGTTTGTTTCCTTTCGTATTGCATGAGATTTCAAATGCATTCTGTGTTTTCGTTATCTTATGTTCAAGCAATACTTTCTATTCACATTTTCTCTCTCTGAAAACCGAAAATGGCATTTTAGATTGATCATTTTCAGTAACTGGAATTTTTAAAGCATCGCTAGTCATATGGAATACTTTTATGGTGCTTTTTGGTCATTTTTGGAGCTTTACAGCATTTGCCCCCTTTCACTTATTTTGCATTGAAAAAGAATGGCGAGAACATTCTGCCTAACCTCAGCTTTTGTGTTTCTTGGATAAAATTAAGTCATACAGGCGTGGAAAAACATGACGGGTGTGTGAATAATGACAGAAGTATCCCTTTTATTTTCAATGGTCTGAGCATGTGCGTGCTGCCGTTTTATTGCCCAGTCACTTTAGCTGTCTGGAGCGTGGTAGCAAAGTCACTCAATAATTCAGCTGCTAGACTATCCCACTGACGTTTCTTGTTTCTCTTCCTTTCTTTTACGAAGGTGTATTGAGAAGGACTGGGAGAATTTTGCAGCTGTAATAGTTCATTTCAGCGCCACAAACAAAAGCATGTTGGCTGTTGCCATGGCGTCAGTGTTTCACAGACAGGCTTCCTGTTTTGGTGTTTGGTTACTTAGCAAGAGTGAGTTTCCTGTTGAACCAGACTGACAGAACAGGAGAGCGGCTTGCTTTGGCTCTGCACATGAGGTTAATGAATGTTTGAGAAATATTGTTTCTTTGGAGTGCAAATGATAATTTTTTTCACTTTGTGTCTTTTGTCTCTTTTCGTGCTGTCCGACTGCAGTCCTGGAGTTTGCCACAGGGGGTCAGCAGAGTGTGGGGCATGAGTCATGACGTCTGTGGTGCTTGTAGACAGTGGAGGAGCAGTGGTGGAGTATGTCACTGCAGTGGACGACCATTTACCGGTAAGAATTTCACAACTACAAAACTTTCTTTAAGCATTACAAAAATGTACAGCAATTTACAAAAATCAAGTTTTTAATGTTGTTTATACGTCTATGTGGTGTTTGTAATATGCTTTAAGGCAAACCATGTGCAAATTCATCAATCAACACCATTGCTGACATGCTGAGTATTTTCTCCTTAAAAACGCAGTTTACCAAAACGCGGTTTGAAATCGCCCTTGTTCTCTACATCACACTCATGTAACCAATCACGTCAACTTGTGGGCGGGATTTAGCATATCATTAACTGCTCTGAAGCAGGGGAGCCTCAAGTAAAGCCAGGATATCACATTATATTTTTCTGTTGATATGAAAAACTGGGTACATTTAGCAATATAGCAGGTGGATTATGTATATGATGTAGCCTATATTACGATGTTATGATATACTTTTCTCCACTGATGTTCTAAGTTGTTCAAAGCGTTTGTTCAAAGTGTCTTTCGAAGGCAGCTGTCTGACTCTTGAGACGGCGAACGGGAACGTGGTTTGTGTAACATTAGCGGCACATTATTAGCTGTCTGATAACGTAGTCAAGCAAAAGGCTAATCATATCAATTACTGTTATGTGTCTGATGTAGAGAGCGATACATAAAACGCATTACCATTCCGATACATCTTGTAGATGAGCCTGTATAATTCACTCGCACACTTCTTCTGAATTAGAACTGGTTCAAACATATATGGCT
This sequence comes from Phoxinus dragarum, assembly GCA_033366665.1. Lineage (NCBI taxonomy): Eukaryota > Metazoa > Chordata > Actinopteri > Cypriniformes > Leuciscidae > Phoxinus > Phoxinus dragarum. The sequence goes on along the minus strand of JARPMJ010000596.1, from coordinate 236,807 downwards.
GAATTAAACCAGTATTTCCACTTGCCATTGTGTAGCGTTTACTACAGTAAAGTTGACCAAGTGGATCTCTGAGCTGGTGTGAGTGAGTGGAGGCGGGGACTAATATGCATATTCATGGATCCGACTAAATGACATAAGGCAAAGGTGTGGAGTTACATTCCAGCTATTTTAAGGCATGAAGAAATTATTTTCACAGGGAAAGAATGTTTAAATATGTCATTTTGGTGATCAAAGATGAGTTTAAAGGCATTCATTTGACCCCAGGGGGACTTTAAGTTGCTGCTAGTCTCATCCTCAGCCCACTTGTCTGAAGTATATTGCACTCAAATATTGCAATATGATTGGCTGGCATTACACAATTTGCAGGAATCAGGCATGCCATACTCTTGCATATTTTTGTCTAGTGGCAAGAAGTTTGTCAACTTTGTAGTTTATTATGTCAAGAACTGACCAAAGATCAGCCAATCAGATTAGAGTTTGCCAGCCCATATACATCAGATGATCCGTGAGATGGAACAGTAACGTCTTATGCTGAGAGTAGGGTGCTCTTTTTTTTGAGGCACAAGCAAGAAAATGAACATTTATGGATTTATGTCTGATTTTGTTTCAACCACTCTTGTGTGATCAACTTTAGTTCAGTATTATGACATGACATTTAAATGGAAAAATGAATGAGAAAATTCGCCATTTCCTTAATATTAGAGAAGGAACACCATTCCTGAGGGGATTTTGATTAAAGATTTTTAACTTACACAAATGAATTGTTCACCACTAGACTAGCTTTTATTTTTATATTTTCAGTTCAAATTTTAGTTTTAGTAATTTCGTTTTGGTCATTTTTAATAGTTTGTTTTTTGTATTTCTAGTTTTAGTAATTTTAGTACTTCAACTTAGTTATTTTGTTTCAGTTAGTTTTTAAAGTTTGTTTCTCATCTAATTTTTATATTTTGTTTTATTTTATTTCAGCTTTATTTCAGTTACCGACCGTTAGATTTTAGTTAATTTTTAGTTTTTTTTTGTTTTAGTGAACTAACTGTCTACGCAAGACTATGTTTGTGACATCCCCTGAATACCAGCTTATGATATTTATTTTCCAGTATATGTTAAGGAATGTTTTACACCAATCAAGATAACTATAATTTTATCGTTTTAATAATAATTCTAAATTGGGAAGTCCACACCACAGCTATAATGACACAGGAACAATATCATTAGAATCTCTTCCAGAAAGATTTTTTCCAGCTGATGAAAGATCAGTCAGAATCCACCTGACTTTAAAGAGCTTGAGCATTAAAGCAGCAGACAACTTTATCGTCCGTTTGTGTGGACGACGCTATAGTGTACGCTATTATAGTGGTCGGCCGATATATTGCCAAGACTGATATATCAGACGTTATTTGGCATATTTTAATTATCATCATCGGCTGATCTTTTTTTGTGTATATTTATATATATATATATATTTAGCCCCATCAGACCACCCTATTGGCATGGGCCATCAAAATTCAATATCGATCCGATCGACCACTACTAATATTTATCTTTCTAAATGCTCATTTATACTTCTTCGTCAGACCTACGCCAGAGCCTCTACGCTGTAGGCAACGCGTTGGTTTTCATTTATACTTCTGCGTCGTTGACCGCGTTGACATGCAATTACACATGTGGAGGGAGCATGTGAAACCCGAGGGAGGGGTTCTAGCAGACCAATCACAGCGCTTGCGTCCATGTAGAATTGATGCGTTGTTACATTTTTGAAGAGGTGCACGTCAGTGTACGCCAAAGGGTACGCGCACTACACACAGCCTACGACGTACTGTAGCTACGGCGTGAGTTCGACGCAGAAGTATAAATTGGACTTTAGTGTGAACAACCCTTTAACGTTTTGTGGAACTCAAAAATCTTGTTCATTATATTGCAGTAAAACTTTACAGCAACTCTTGAAATCTATATCTGTTATAATGTGTGGAATGTTTAGTTTTCTGGTTTCTTGTTGATCATGACACCTCTGTTGTCTGTCTAGGAGGAGGGTGTATATGAGGTTGAGGGAGAGATGGAGGGAGAGGTGGAAGGAGAGGAGGAGTACCCTGCGGTGATCGTGGAGCCAGTGCCCGGTGCGCGGTTGGAGCAGGGCTTCGCTGCTCAGGTGCTGGTGTACGACGATGAGACTTACCTGATGCAGGGAGTGGCTGAGGAGCAGGAGGTGGAGACTGAGGTGCTGGAGACAGGTGAGAACACTGTTCCAAACAGTCAACCTATGAGCACACCTGACCAGGAACACTCTTCACACACTCTTTCATGCTTCAGGAACACTTCATGGACACGCATACACAGTCTTTAATGAATGCACTCTAAACATAAATGTTAATAGATAGGGCTGCACTGTTGTTCTGTAAAATTATTATTATCAATTATAATGAATAAATACTTTTTTATTTTGCAGGATTGCAATTTAAAACAGTATTACATTTCTTTATTGATTACATTTTTGTCAATAAAAGTAATAATTTATAATTATAATAAAATATCATAAATACATATATTATTGTTATTGTGTAGTCATATTAAATGGGGAGGAAATGTTTTTCCTCTTCTTTCTTTTTGTTCTTGGCTGATTGCATGCATGTAAAGAAGACCTTTTAAAAAAATATATTCTAGTTATTGAAATACATTTCAATACAAAAGTGCTGGCGTGTCTGTTCATGATTTGTCATAAGTCAACTTCTAGCTGTTCAAAACATGAATTAATTCCCCATTAAAATGGCAGATAAATAACTTTTTCCCCACACACTTATCACAGCTACCACTGTTACTTCATGTTCTTTTGTTCACATGAGCAAAATGCTCTCTGTTCTAGTGATTGCATGGTAAAATATTTTGAATCCTGTGATATCCAGCAGTTGCGGTTGGCAGTGAGACTTTGTGAAGCCAACGTTTGCAAAACATCTGACTGTGTATCCAGCATTATGCATTTGTAAACATTAATCGCTCAAACTAAATACTTCATGGTAGACATTGATGCATATTAATTGCTGCAGTCTCAGGCATGGAGAGAGAGTTGACTATAACAGTTGCACATTGCTCTCTTATGTCCATGTCAGTGATTAGGTATCCTGTTTTTTTTTTGGTGTGCTTGCATACTCTTGTTTGTTATTATATGTAGTATATGGAATGGCAATATGCCATCCCTATGGGCTGGGATTTATGGGTTATTTAGTGATGCATCATTTCAGAGGTTAACCACATAAGCATGATTCTGCTATACAATCAACCCTGTGGCACAAAGATTGTTTTCTTGTATTGGTTACAGTTACTAGCAGTCAAACAAAGGGCTACGCTTCTATTTTTACAACCAATCTCTGTGTTTAGAACCACATTTTACTGATCTAGCAGAGATTGGAACTTTAAAGGGAGAGTTCACCCAAAAGGGAAAGTCAACATTTGTTCACCCACATGTTGTCCAACCCATTGTAGATTAATGTGTTCATGGATCACAAAAGGAGACGCTAAAGCTGAATGTTAAGAACTGACAACCTCATTCACCATTCACTTTTATTGTATGGACAAAAGCAATGGAAGTGAATGATGTCTGGGTCTTCCTAGCATCTAATTTTGTGTTTCTCTGAGGAAGTAAGCAATACTTGTTTTGAGCAACATGAGGTTGAGTAGATCATGTATAAAATCGTGTTTTATAGATTTGGTGGCAAGGCCCTGTCAGTTATTGGTCTCTACTGGCCTCTTGTGGACATTCTTTGAAGTTCGGTGCAGAAAATGGTCATTCCTCACATTATAATACTTATTGCAAGTATTATAATAAAACTGATTATAATACTTAATGACTTGTAATACTCATGTCAATAAGTCACTTAACGATTTATAATTCTTATGTCACGTGACATCATACAACTCCCATAATATTCGTTCATACATATTTCGGAGACTTTGAGATCACAGTTGAAAGTGCTAAACATTTTTTGAAAAATGACCCTTAAATGAAAGATAATAAAATACAAAATGCCATGCAAAAAAATAATATAGAAAAAGAAACGCATACTTATGTCATAATATTCGTGTCTGTTCAGAACAATTATTTTCAGTGATTTATAGATGTCTCAGATACATAAAGATCACAGCTCAAAGTGCTTAAAATACAATAGGATGATGTTTAAGAACATTTTATGAAGAATGTCTCTCTAGATAAGAATACAATACAAAGTACGACGCTAAAAGTATATGGAAATGGAAACGCCTACTGTCATAGAACTGTTATTTTCACTGATTTAATTTCACTTTGTGGACAATGTTATATTTATGTACATACATACGTATGTGCTTTATGTTAATATTTAAAATATTTTTTTTTGTAAACGAATACTTGCTAATTCTTTCTCTCCGCTGTTGACGTAAATCGAACGTAACGCAGAGCGCGCGGAGGATTTCCTGTGTTTGGCGCGGAAGGATCTGTGCGCTCTGTTGAGTTTGTGGAGATTTCCTGTGGAGGCGGAGTGATCTGCGAGTCGTGCGTCTCTAAACGCTTTCAATGCGAGTCAATGTGAATCTGCACCTCTGGACGAAACATGGCGACGTCGCTGCATGAGGGACCCGCTAACCAGCTCGATCTACTTATCCGAGCAGGTAAAAAGACCAAAGCGCGTGTTCTTCCTCGCCAGCGTGGGTTTGTTTGGGGTGCAGCAGAACAGTGCTCGCGCCACAGCGCTGAGATCCGCGAAGTTGTGCTCTAAAGTAATGGAGGGCATTTCAGGAAGTGATCACCTTGGTTGGCAACCTGCATGGCGTTGCCTAATTTTCTTGTCTGTTTTCTTGGAGTGTTAAAAAGTAGCGTTAAGGTGTGCATGCTGTGTTATGCGTGATCAGCGTGCACAGTGTTCAGTTTGCACGGCGCTGAGGGCGTTTTTGATGTGGAGTGTGTTAAAATAACGGGTTTCTCTGGAGGTGGTGCGCTGCTCTGAAACCAGGAAGTGGGAGAGATGTTGTCTTTCCTACGTCTTTGCCACGCTGTCTGGAGTCGGAAGGGCACTGAGTTTTATTTTTAACTCTTAAATACAGCCTACAAAAATGTGATTTCTAGTGAAATCTGTTGATTTAATTGTATTCTTTCTAAAATAGTGCCTGAGAGCTTTATGTTTGACTATTGGATTATTTTAATGCCTCATCTTTAACGGAAATGTGGCATATTAGAGGGAAACATACACGCGGAGCAACTACATTACAACTACGTTTTAATTTCTTTATAATGTTAAGATGTATGCAAAAACAAAGAGTTTGTGTAATAAGATACATGTTTGCTTCACATCGCAGATGTCCCGTTATCTAAACGTGGTCGCTCAATTTAGCGCTGAATGTTAATCTCCGCGAGCAACATTTATAGCTTAATTATTTCTTTTAACACCACTTTGTTTTTTCTGACCTGTAATGTGTTGCTGTAAAAGTGTCGAGTGGATATTTTGACTTCTTTTAATGTGAATGTTTAGATTTTTAGAGCTAATTTGATGGCGGAAGCATTGTTATTCCACTGGGCTGTCTAAATGTTGAGTGACAGCACTCGTCGTCCAATAGTATTCGCGCCGCTTTCGAAATCCTACACCCGACCAATCGTCTTGTCTGTTTCTTGGGGCGTTGATTAGAAAGTCGCCCAATCAGATTCGGGGCGGGGATTGAGTGGCAGGAAGCTCGGAGAGCGTCTTCAGAAAGAACTGGAGGGAAAGCTCTGACGACTGTAAACACGGAAGTGAGGAGGGACAGCACTACTTTCTTGTGGACCGCTATTTTAGTGACAGACAATATAGTACCACGATGTTCAGTCTCCTGTGTCAGTTGTTTAGCTGAATCATTACTACTATTAACGATTTATTGTTTATAATTATATGATTGTTAACAATGACGTGACTGCTATTTAACGGCTATTGTAATATTTTAGATTTAAGTGAATCTGCATTCCTTGCTCATATTGACAAAGCATGTGTTGTATTTTCTGCTTATTTTTAAGAGATTTTAGTGTTGGTTTAACTGCAATTTTCTTCTTCCAGATTTGGGTTTTACAGATCAAATGTACCCTTTGTCTTAATGGGTAGTTAACTCAAAAATAAAAATGGTCAACAATTCTTAACTCTCACGTTCTTCCACAAGTAAATAATATAGGAAATAACATAATTATTTTTTTTGCATGAACTAACATTTTAAATGTTCAAGAATGTTAAGAATAGAAATATTGTAGTCAAAAACGCAACAAAAACAGCCTTTTTACAGGTATAACTTTTTAAATTTGTATAAACTGTACAAATTGTTTGAAAGCAGTCTTATTCTCTTAAGTTTGAAGTGTTGGCAGCCATATGGATTTTCTGTTAATAACTACACATATGTGTCCTGTCTCCAAGGGCAGATCTATCTGAATACAGGAAGTAAATGCATGCCGGGTCACCCATTCTAGAGGACACCGTGTGTATGTGTTTATGACTGGGACTGCCTAAAGATAGCCCCCGTGAGCAGCAACAGACCAACATAGCCAAACATGGGCAGGGTCAGGTTTTTTAATGGGACTTGAGTGACGGCTTGGATAGACTGGCACAGGTGCTAGTTGCTCTGGATGTTAACGTCAAAGAGAAATGAGGCTAGAGGTTCAGTCCTATATATGCACGAACTGCTTGTCTGAGATCAGTCTCTGCACCTGTTTGTTAATTAGAGCCAGGGCGTCTAAGGAAGTGACTTGTCAGTTAGCAGATTTTTTTTTATCTAAACTGTCTTAGAACACACTAATTGGGCTTTGAGAAGACTGATCGCAGGTACGACTCCTGTGGATCTATTTAGGTCCAAAGGCAGGATCTCAAGAAGTCTACAGTTGCACTTTTGCATTAATAAGCATGTCCTCTCACACCCATTTGTGTTGGTTATGTTAAGAGATTCTAAACATTAATTCTCTGAGTGCTTAACTTGCATTGTCTCTGTAAGCTCTCTTTGAACGGGATTGCATTTCAATCACTTTGTCTCTACGAATTATTGGTGTTGACTGTCAGGTAGTTTATTTGTCAGTCAGTAATCTAAAGCTCATAAATACCATATTAAAGTGTCAATCACACACTTAATAAAGTCTCCACACTAAGTGAATGTCATCCAATGAACTTATACATCCCTAAAGATTTTTCATGGGCAAACCATTTTAATTCTATAAAAAAAAAAGTTTAAATATATTTTTTGTTTTTGATTTATAGTTTTTGCTGGACTGTTTTGTCACCCATACCCAAACATGTCTCACACTCTGTGGGGTTCAATTATATTAATTTTTATTATTATTTTTTTGGATGATGATTTTGAGTTACCATGAACACACAGGTTTTCCACCCAATAGTACCCTCTATTGAGAGTTCAGTGTACAAATATTACATTTGAAACATGAAGATTAGTTTGTACCTGCAGTGCAGTCCTCATTGTATGTGGCATTTATTAATTACGCTACTGTCCAAAAGTTTGGGGTCAGTAAGACTTTTTTTGAGAGATAAATTATTACTTTCATTTTGCAAGGACACATTTAATTGATTGATATTGACAGTAAATATGTTTATAATGTTACAAAATATTTCTGTTTTAAATAAATGCTGTCTATGTAAACTTTCTATTCATTAAAGAATCCTGAAAAAACATCAGTTTCCACTAAAAATATTAGGCAGCACAACTGTTTTCAACATTAATAATAATAAATGTTTCTTGAGGAGTAAATCAGCATGTTAGAATGATTTCTGAAGGATCATGTGACTGAAGACTGAAGTAATGACGCTGAAAATTCTGCTTTGGATCACAGGAATAAATTCGATTTTAAAATATATTCAAATAGTAAACGGGTATTTTAAGTTGTATTAATATTTCCACAATATCTGTATTTTTGACCAAATAATTGCAGCCTTGGTGAGCAAAATATATATTTTTCCAAAAACATTTAAAAAATCTTATCGTCCCCAATCTTTTGAACTGTAGTGTATCAACATAACTGACAGATCAAAATCAAATGATTAACCATTAGAAACTGTACAATGAGGAATGTAATAAAGTAAAGCTGTCACAATATTAACCAGTAAGTTTTATTAAACAGATGGTTCAAGGTGTTTTATTTTATTTTACATATAAAGGTATACTTTTAAATGCTGGTGTAGACACTTTGCTATTAAATAATGCTGTATAAATGTAATGATACTTTTTTAAAATTGTTAATAATGCACCCAATATTTTACAAACGAAGTTCACAGGAATATGAAGTTTTGTTTGTGTGTGTTTTGTCTGTTGCAGTGGAAGCATCAGTTCATGGTGTGCATTGCTCTGATAAAACCATCGAGGCTGCTGAAGCTCTTCTACACATGGACTCTCCCTCCAGCCTGCGTGGAGACCGGAGCCCAGGTGAACAGTGCTTTCTCACCCCCCTTCAGTTACAGGTTCATATTGTGAGAAAAACATAATTTCTATAATGATTTGTTTTTCTGTTGTGTAGAGGTGTTTGTGCCTCCATGTATCAACACTTCGGAGTTCCTGCATGCGGCTATGCGACCTGACGTGCTGACAGAGACGGTGGTGGAGGTCAGCACAGAGGACTCAGAGCCCATGGAGGTGGTTACAGTTTTTCAGGAACCTGAGATGCTGGAGACGGAGCCCAGCAAGAGAAGAAAATGTGAGAACACAAGATTATCACCAAACGTGCTATTTAGATAATTTTTGAGCAAGCTTTTTAACTGTTGTTTGTGTGTTTCATCCTTTTAGCTGGGCGGAAACCCAAACCCCATCACATTTCAAACGGATCTCCAGATCTGGGCATCAAGAAAAAGTCTAGGGAAGGGAAAGGTACATCCTATACATTCAGTGTTACTTGCATATGATACGGGTGAAGAAACATCTGGGCCCTATTTCACTCAAATAATATAGAAGTACAAATCAAAAAGGAATAAAGTAAATTTGCATAAAATTATGTAACTGTAATGTGATCTCATTCTAATATGAGTTATTGTTGTACATCATGACAGTATTCATTGTTAATGAATTAAATGGGTTTTGGTTTATTTTATTCTATCATTACTTAAGAAACACTAAACAATTTGTACAATATATAATTTGTTGTTATCATATACAAATAGGATTACTGAAGTAATGATGCTAAAAATTCAGCTTTGCCAACACAGTACATTTTAAAATACAAAACATATATTTTAAATTGTAAAAATATTTCACTTTTTACTGACCCTGGTAACATTACATGTATGTAATGAGCAGTATTGAATATGTAGTGTATATAGTAAATTGCTATGTGATTGTGAAATGTACATGATTTGTAAGATCCATCCTAATAGAATTTATTAGATGATCATTTATCAGCTAATATTGTTTAGATTGTGGATCTTATGCTATATTTGTGTTTTCTTACAGGAAGTACATACCTGTGGGAGTTCCTGTTGGACCTGCTGCAGGATAAGAACACCTGTCCCAGGTACATTAAGTGGACACAGAGGGAGAAAGGCATCTTCAAGCTGGTGGACTCTAAAGCTGTGTCAAAGCTCTGGGGCAAACACAAGAACAAACCAGACATGAACTATGAAACCATGGGCAGAGCGCTCAGGTGAGAGAGAACCTTGTGTGTGCAAACATCGTAAGATATTGAAGACAATTCACATGACTGGAATGACATATTGACCAATTGGTCCACCTGGAATTATATTATTGTCTCGGTTTCTCCCTCAGGTATTACTATCAGAGAGGTATCTTGGCTAAAGTAGAGGGACAGAGGTTGGTCTACCAGTTTAAGGAAATGCCTAAAGACATTGTCATCATCGATGATGATAAATGCGACCCTGGCGATGACGTAATTGGAGAGAAGGCCTATGAACGCGTTCCTCCCTCATCTGACACTCTATTGACGTCTGACCTCTCCAAAACGCCTGCCATCTTGAGAGGGGGCGGTAGGACTTTAGTCCACCCAGGCTCCCCGAAAGCTAAAGCTGCACTCACTGCAACTCCCCTTCAGCGCATCGTAACAGTCTCCACGACAACTGATCCGTCCCATGCCACCATTATTTCCAATGCCAACGCACCCAGGTAACCAGACCTAAAGGGCACCTGTTATGCTTTTTAAAATTTTACCTATCTTTTAGTGTGTAATGTGCATCTAAACTATGCAATATTACAAAGCTCAATGTCTAAAGCAAAGGGAGTTAATTTCAGAAACTTGACGGAAATGCTTTGTTTGTAGTCCTGCCATTATTATCTACATCACCGTTACACATTTGCATAAAGTTTAGCTGTCCAATCAAATCAGACTGGATTTTTTCCCGGAAAGGTAGACTTTAAAGAGACGGTAACTAAAACAGAGGGTTTAAAGAGGTGCTACAGCAAAGTACATTGAGACATTTTTTTGAAATCATGTAAATTAATTCTAGCTTACCCCAAAAATACAATAACGAACTTGTAAATGAGTATAGTATGAGTAGGTTAATTTTCTGTGACAAATATTGTTGTTTTAAAACATCATCTTGTGTCCAGGACTGTGCGGGTTGCTATGCAAGTGCCGGTCGTTATGACAAACTCCTTGGGACAGAAGATCTCCACAGTGGCCGTGCAGTCAGCAAACCCTTCGCTCTTCACCACAGCGCCCACCAATGCTGGCTCAGCGACTGGCATGAACGCACCTAAAGTCCTAATCCAGACCATGCCAACGATGGTGCCCGCCACAGCAGAGAATGGTGACAGGATCACAGTTCAGCTCGCCAAGATAATCACCATCCCCGCATCCCAGCTCACGCAGTGCCAGCTTCAGGCCAAACCGGGCAGCCCCACAGGCATCAATCTGATGGGCGTCCGAGCCCTCACGCCCGTGTCAATGGCGCAGGGGACGCAGGTGGTCAGACTGGCAGTTCCTGCCCAGCAGAGTCAGGCGAAGACGCAGGTTCCCGTTTCAATCCAGACGCAAACTCGAGTCCCAATCTCCGTTCAGACGGCGTGCACTCCGGCACAGAGTCCGGTGTCAGTCCCATTTCAGATCCAGATTCAGCAGAGCCAGCTCTCTCCGAAAGCAAAGAGCGCAGCCCAAACCTCAGAGTCCAAACCCGACAGCACTTCCGCAGGACAGCCTGAGCAGGACAGTCCCACACGGGCAGCAGCAGAGGTGGCAGAGGAAGGTTCGAAACCACAGTTCGCAGCAGAGAGCTGAAGAGTGCTGCGTTTTGTCAGTCATGAACTTTATAATAAATGAATTTATAATCCCCAGATACTATTCAATCGCATTCTGGGAAATCAAACTGGAGTTGTACAGTTTCAAGTTCAAGTGTGGTTTCATTTTATATATTCTAAGCAGGCAAAGACTCAGCCTGTGTCAGCGCCCCATTTCTCGCATCATATGAATTAAACCTGGATGTCCATCATTTCAATTATGATTTGTTAAAGGGACCAATGTAAAGAACACTACAGTTCTCCACTTAAAAAACAAACAAACAAAACCTATTTTGACACTAATAACAGCTAAGCAGAACACTAAGGAGTGAGTAGTTGTAGTCAAGTATGTGAACTTTTGAGGGAGGATAAATTCAGCTTTTTATAACTTGTATAAAGATTTTTTTCTTTAACATTAAAATTGCAAGGCAAAACCAGCAGTTTCTTTTGATGATCACTGTGAGTCCACGCTTCTGCCCGTGCTTCACAGGAACGTGTCGATTCTCCCTCCACCTCTACGAAGGGAAGAAATGAACTTTGTATATAGGAATTATACAGTTTACTGAATTTATAAACAATGCAGCCTTAGAACAGTTTTCTTTTCCTTTTTTTTTTAAATCAAGCTTAAACTTTTGTGTTACGCTCATGTTTTGTTGTTGTTGTTTTTTGTGTTTTTTTTTCTTCACACATTGTACCAAGCACAGTATTATTGGCAAAAAAACTGCAAAGCATTTTTGCATTCCCATTTCAATCTGGATTTAGTAAAAGGCCGTACTATTTGGGTGTAATCAAATCTGGGTCCAAATCCTGGAACGATGGCAATTTGTCAACACAAAAGAAAAAAGGTCAATCGGCAGCATGCATCTTCACTGCAAATACATTTCTTACGCATTTGTTTTCTTTTGCTTTTTATTAGTCCTTAAAGAGGGAGAGCAAGATGTTTGTGTTCAGAATAATCTAGTTTGTATATTCAACATTTGAAGTATATTCTATTTTGTTGTACTCTTGTTTCAAAGTGTACTCAAGTAGGTTTTACTTAAATATAAAAATATTCCTGAATTTGAGTGGTGTTGTTTTTGTCAGCTGCAGAACTTTTTTTTTTTTTTTGCATGGTTTTGGCTCACCTTTTCACTTTCTCAGAAAAATGACAGTTTTGACCGAATTTGAGCTTCGGATGCATTGAAATGTTTGAACTTTTACAGCCAGACCATATGCAACCCCAGACCGGATATGATGTCATCTAAACTAGTGAAAAACAGTGGGAATTACCCACTAAAGTCCAGTAAAATAATATTCTTTGAACTGTATTTCTGTAAAATGGGCAGTTATGAATGATTGTCTAAAATTATTACATTTATTGATTAGCCCTAACAAAAATTCTGTTTTTCATAGGAGACTAACATCTGACTTTAATTAGAAACATCCAATATAGATTGCAGTATATTTACAACTAGAAAAAAAAAAAAGAAACATAGAAAAGCTAACATAATTTAGGTATATGTGTGTTACCCACTGATAATAAAAATGCAGACACAAATTCTTGAAATGCCAAGCTGAGCCAAAGTAACAAAAACAAACTGAAACAAGAAAATGACATTAAACACTGGACAGAAGACCTAGACTAAACATGTCCAGAGCCACTGAACGCTGCCCTAGCCTGATAGTCCTGGCTAAAAGAAGACAAGTTAGGCCACAACTGCACTGAATACGAGGTACAATTAGATTTACATTTCACTTCATATACTAATACTAGTAGTACAATCTTTTTTTGCATACCAGCAAACTGGGTTTTAATGGAAATCTACAATCATTAAGTACACAGAAAGTTGTAGTATTTCCTGGCTCTGTGCATGCGGTTATAAATTCTGTCTCTAGGGGGTAGTGTGCTTTCTTGATATCTTCTACACATTTGCTGGGTGAACTGGTGCCACAAAGAGGCTCTACACCAGAATCACTCAATACGCGTCAAGCCATTCTGGTCATGTTCCAGGGTTATAGGTAACAATAATAATAATAATAGCCTATATTGAGCCTCTGTCCATTTAATCGCCAATGGTAAAGTGCCCATTCGGTCGTATTGCGTTGCCCCCCGGAACGAGAAGGGGGGAATCTCCTCAACCGGACCGCCACCAATGTGCAGTGAATCTTATACAAGCTATGTATTTTTATTTCAGCTAGTTGCCAAGGCAACATTTCTTATTTAGTTTAACTTGATGTTCTAAAATAACTAAAACAAAAATGAAAAACTATATAACCATATTTAAACAACAGCAAAATAACATCACAACAAAATTGCTTAAACTTTAAAATGTAAAATTGAAAAAAGGCATTCAAAATATGAATAAAAACTAAAATAGTCTCAATAACTAAAATAACATTTGGTTTTATCAAAAATGTAAAATATATACATAACAATAAGCACCAAAATATATTTTTAGACCGTAATGATCATGCAAATATATGAGAGTATGTAGTGTAATATTGGGCACACTTCCCTAACAACCCTTGAGGAAGGGATTGAGTTGCATCCTCTTCCTGCAGTGCCCTTTAAAGGTGTAATAATGCTTGACTCTATAAAATGTGATAGGTCCTAATAGTTTAACTGTCTGCAATTTATCATGTAGAGTAGACTGGTGAAGTAATTTTGAGGATGTTGCATAAAGGAAATCATTTATTAATAAGGCTTCCCTCACATATACATGAGTGTGAATGATACAAAATGTTTTTACTAAAGCAAGTTTATGCAGAATTTGACACCTTCCCAAACATACTTTATTAACCGTTTACAAACCGTTTTTGAAGAAAAACCCCCACCACAATGTCTCGGAGTCATGTTATTACCAATAATAAGACCCAAAAAAATGTTGCAGGATGATTTGAGTCACATATTCAGAAAAAAACAAAAAACATTTAGCTTTTAAACCTACACCCTGAAGTTAAAAGCATACAAGTCTAAAAGAATCAAGGTATGTTTACACGACAACAATGTACTAAAACGGAAAAGTTTTTTCTTTGCGTTTTTCGTGTACAGACGCGAACATTATCAAAATTATCCCCGTCCACACAAATCCGTGAAAACGATTTAAAAAAAGCTGTATTCCAGGCCAGTAGTTGGCGATGCTCATAAACTACACGCATATAGACTGAATAGATGGTTTTCGCAAATTCACGGTTTTGTAGTTTAAGCGGTATCGTTTTCAAAAACATGCACTTTGAAACCTGTTTTCAAAAGTTTGCATTTTCAGTCCCCCAAAATGCCGTTGTGTTAAAAGAAGGGCCACAACGCATAAAAAGTTTTCCGTTTTAAGTTGAAAACGCTGTCGTGTAAACAGCCTCTAAATCATACAAAAATGAAAATTCTGTCATAATTTACTTAACCTCTCCAAACCTGTATTTCTCCCCCCCCCTGTGGAATACAAAAGGAGATATTTCACTTAAAGGTAGGGTATGTAATTCTCTTTTTTGGCCATTTTTTCAAAATCACTTAAAATCCTATTCCTAACCCATTTACAGCCACTAAGTTAGAAGCACTTAAATAAAAATTAAGCAATTTAATCATCTGTGGAACGGGCAGGACTCGAAAAACTCCAGCCAATCATTTCCAAGACCACCTACAATCATTGGACAGTAAGTGCGTCAATCAATCGGTCGTCCCATCCCCCCTCCCCCCCCTCCATGTCCATGTTCTTTGAATGTGTGGAGTCAAAGGAAAACCAGCATTGCATAAAATCTGCCAGCCGTTTTGCAAATCACATACCCCACCTTTAATGTCCTAGCTGCTCTTGTCCATACAATAAAACGGATGCCAATTTACAGCACCATAAAAATAGTAATATTCAAGCCTTCTGAAGCCATACTATAGCTTTGTGTGAGGAACAATGATATTTAAGTTCATTCTTGAACCCCTTTCCCCATTATAGCTCTTAAATCTCATAAAAACATTACATTTCACCAATAACATTTGCAGTCACTAATGTCTAACCACCACTTTAGAATGCATGTTTGATTAAAAAAAAAGCAACATTGGAAGATTTCACACAAAGCTATTGTATTGTATGGACAAAATGACTACTTTTACGATGAAGTTTTTTGCTTTAAGAATTTATTGTGCTGTATTGTCTCAGCAAATGAAAACAAATCTCCTTTAATGTTCCACAGCACAAGAAAATCATACATTGAACGAAGCTGAACGAAATCTTTTTTGTTGTTGTTGTTGTATGAACTATCCCTTTAAGGATGTACTGGCTGAAGTGTTAATTATTCATGAATAGCAATCAAAATATGTAGGAATACTGTGCCAGCACAAGTCTCGACTTGTGTAATATCTTGCGAAATAAGTCTGTAACTACTGGGAAACAAGCGTGGGATCCTTGAAGCTGAAGTCACAGACGAGGGAGAGGTGATCTGAAGGGTAATTATAGGAAGGAAGCCTATTGGGTCCAATTTGTTCGGCTGTAGGAAAGTCCAGAACCGCATTAACATCAAACGCTCTGTGCGAATACCACACGTAATCCAGCGTGTGGCAGCACTCGCCACTGGGCCGGATCTTCCACGTTGTGTAAGGTGGCTCGGTTTTCCCGTCCGTACTCAAATGCTTATACGCACTGTCCAGTCCCAGACTAGATGTTGCGAAATTCCTATAGACGTCTTCTGACGGCTCTGCATTAAAATCGCCGCATACTATCAGAGGAACGTCTGCATCTGCTTTTTCTTCGGTCTCGATTCTTTGTGCAACGTTCCCCAGGTTGCGCAGTAGATCCGAACCCTGTGTGCTGCGTAGGACCTCCCAACCGCTCCGTGCCTTCAGATGGGTCACCGCCACACAGAACGCCCGACCTGTGTTTCGGCAGCGTAGAGCGGCGATGATGGCCACCTGATTGGTCTTCAACATCATGGCGGACAGCCGCAGGTGTGTTGTGTTTAGTGACTGGAAGCGTTTGTGATTGAAGAACAGAGCACAGCCATCAGGGCCGTTGTTGTTCTCCACATTCAGACATGGAGACCATGGTTTGGGGCAGAAACTGCTCTGGTAGCCCAAACTTGCCAGGACGGGCTGAAACATGTCAAAGTAGTGATCCACTTCCTGTAGGCATAGGATGTCGGGTCTGTAGGTTAGGATCTCCTCCAGGATCAAATACTTCCTTTCAGCCCAGTTCAGAGCATCCACGGGGCACTGCACAAAACTGTCCATGCCTTCACCTAATGCTGCAACGGGACAGAGAGAAGTTGGATGGATTGTTTTGATAACCCTGGAAGTAATCTCTGTAAATCATCCTAGCTACAACTTTATAAAGTTATAAGATTCCTTTTCATCTTCATCTTCATCAAATGTCATCTTGCGGCAGTGTGATTTCAGTATCATTGAGATCCTTTTATTAATATTTTGAATTGGTTTTTACTTTTTGGTCATTTTAAGATAAAGTTTAGTCATTTTGTCATTATTCTTATTTTTAAATATGTCTATGTTTTTATTAAAGGAGAACTCCGGTCAATTTTAACATTGAGCTCAATTTTTAGTAAATTTGGAGTGCTGTCAATACAGAGAACAACGACAAAAATCGGTGTTGCCTACACTGTTTTATCCTATTTTTAAAATTTGCACCCTATTGACTTGAATGGGGCAAGTTTTAAACCTGCTTTTATCCTCTAAACATCTTTGATGTGTCATTACAAGTGCCCAGCCATGTTGAGTGATTCCTTAAGAGTGAACACGAGTGAATCTGACTGCAGTAGATGTGAAAGATATGAATAAAAATGATGTTATATCAGCCAGCGCACATACCTGTATTTAGTTCCTGTTTTCGGTGGAAGTCCAAAGTAGTCGATTGTCGAGTTCACGCGCGTGATCATAGCAACTAAACCTATGCGCGTGAACTCGACAATCGACTACTTTGGACTTCTACCGAAAACAGGAACTAAATACAGGTATGTGCGCTGGCTGATATAACATCATTTTTATTCATATCTTTCACATCTACTGCAGTCAGATTCACTCGTGTTCACTCTTAAGGAATCACTCAACATGGCTGGGCACTTGTAATGACACATCAAAGATGTTTAGAGGATAAAAGCAGGTTTAAAACTTGCCCCATTCAAGTCAATAGGGTGCAAATTTTAAAAATAGGATAAAACAGTGTAGGCAACACCGATTTTTGTCGTTGTTCTCTGTATTGACAGCACTCCAAATTTACTAAAAATTGAGCTCAATGTTAAAATTGACCGGAGTTCTCCTTTTATTAACCCTTAAACGCATACCTCGGGTCTTTATCGACACAGAACCTCATTTACTATCCTCCCCCTCATTAGTTTTTTTAAGTTACGGTACTGATCCACTTGTCTGACACGACTGTCGCGTGGTGTCGCGACGCCTCCCCACATTTGTACTTTGATGGGCGTTCCTCTAGTTTACCGCTATGGGAGTGGTTTTGAGCCAGCGGCCAGTCTAGAACAAAGGACCCGCGAGAGACTTCCCCCCGTCTCCATGTGCTTGCTTCTATTGGATAGCCGCGTCGCGTTCAACAGAATTAATTTGCATAAAGATGGGCATCAGCCAGCTTTTTGACGCGCTGCATTTTTTCAAATGAAGCGCCGCCTTCCCGCATTGCTTTACGGGCGCGTCAAAGTCGCTTGACGTCACCCATAGGAATAAAGTGGAGTGCGGCGCGACAAAAGTGTCGCACGGACAAGTGGATCAGCGCCGTTAGACATCAACCTTCTTAGTATTACTCAATTCATTCATTATACACTGCCACTTTAAAGAATAAATGTGAATTGCACTTATTAAGTCATCAGATATTCAGTAATTTTTGCGAAGAAAAAAAAAACCCATTTACTTTTTACAAAAAAAATAATTATTAGAGAATACGCATTCTTTATTATTTTACTTTTTATATTGTGTTAATTACCACAGGCATAAAACAAAATAATATTATGGAAGCTTGTTTCGGCCACTAAATATAAAATAAAAATGGTAACCAACTTTTTATCTCGCAATTTTTTCTCAGCATTGTGTGTTTTAAACTCACAATTGCAAGTTATAAAGTCACAATTGTGAGATATAAACTTTAGTTTTATACTAATGTGGCAGTTAGAGAGCCATCCGTGTTAGATATAAATCTGGGTCACTAAAGACCCCAATATGTAATAATGATTAGCGAAACAATCATTATTAATACAATTTAACTAGTTTAGTACATCAAGTTAAAATACACAAAAAGAAATCTTGCCTTGGCATAGCTGAAAAAAAAAGTTTAATTTTTTAATATTTTATTTTAGTCAATATTTAATATAATACTTAAAAAAAAATGGTTTTAGTTAACTATAATAACCACCATAAACCTCACCACTCTAGTGTCACCACCATGACACTAGAGTGTTGTTATGCATTGCTAAGATTTCCTAAGGGGTTTTTAGCGAGTTGCTACGTGGTTGCTAGTGTGTTCTTGGTGGTTAGTATTATTACTAGTTAGATTTCATTATTACTACTTGCCTATTTTATTCCTGATCCTGAAACTTTTGTGTCAGTAAGATTTTGTTTTAAACAAAATTACATTTATTCAGCAAGGACACAATATATGAATCAAATGACAGTAAAGACTTTTACATTATTACAAAACAAATAAATTTAAAATAAATTAGATTAATCAAATAATCCTGAATAAAGTATCAGAATTTCCACAAAACTATTAAGCAGAACAACAGTTGTCAACATTGATATTAATCATTTTTTTTCTATTTTTCTTGAACAGCAAATCAGCATATGAGAATGATTTCTGAAGTATCATGTGACAATGAAGACTGCTGAAAAGTCAGCTTTGTCATCACAGGAACAAATTAGGGCTACATTTTATATTCAAATAGAAAACTATTTTTTTATTGTAATAGTTCACGAAACATGATTCATGATTTATTTTTGATCAAATAAATGCAGTCTTGGTGGCCATAAGAGGCTCTTACATATATCCCCAACATGTTTTAGTGTATATAATGTTAAACACAAGTAAAATGTTGTTCAGTGTCCCCTCTTAATGCTGATGAATATAGGGTTTAGGTTTGTACCTTGTGCTAGTACATTCCACTGCATAACTCTGATCGTCTGCCTGGAGTCCCCATGCCCCGTCTGAATGAGAGCTCTCTGCAGTTGGGCAGGCCGGTTTCTCAAAACCTCTCTACATTCCTGCAACAGCTCCAAAGGGTCCGCCAGGTCTTGATCCAGATTGTATGTGGAGTCCCGAGGGTGAGGGAGAGGAGGTCTGCTGACAGTCTTAGCCAGGGCACTGTAGAGACTAGAACTGCTGCCCATGGAACATGCTAAGAGAAACAAAACAGACATCACATGATGATCTTTCCTGGAATTTCATCACCTGCTCCCTTTTTAAAGGAATAAAAAAAGAACTACACCTGGTCGCGGTGTTGCTGCAAATAGCTGTCACTGTGAATACACCTTTACACCGAGCAGTTGTGCTGAACTAAACCAGGCTTTGCCATCTATTTCCACTTTAATTCATTCTATCCTGTATCTTCTTCAAATAGGACAAGCAAACACATGGTTAATCCATTTATACTGAGAGCAGCAAGTAGCACCAGTTGTTAAGACACGTCGCACACACCCAGAGCTTAGAGGCGTTCATGCATGTAATGGCTCCATTGATCTCCAAGTTTCAGCAACACGCAAGTTCACAGGTGTTCAATCCAAAGGAATGTCCTGGTTGGCTACACTAGAGCTTTATGTTGGTCTATAGGTCCCTGGTAATCCATCTTGGCCTTAATCAACTAAACATGCCTTGATTAACGTCTGGTTAGCTTTTAACTCAATTGCCTCTGAGCTCTCAGTGAGGCTTTATGAAGCTCACTGTTGCGAGCTGAGTTAAAGCAGAGTTCATTTAACAATATCATATCATCATATATTAATCTTCAGCAATAAAAATGGCAAATTCAATAACTATAATTACAATGCGTGACTAAATAAAATAATTGATTTAAATTTAATAAATTGAAACAAAAATAACAAATACATCTTAATTATAAAATATTATAATGATTCATGGTTTTCTCCCCATTAAAGTCAATCAGTAATTATTTTGTGCTGACACCTAGCAGGCAATTGTGCCATCTGTTACTGATGCCATTGCATAAATGAGCTATCATGTGATATCAACATGACAGCCCTGCCCTCATAATGCAACTAAAAACTGTAAAATAAAACTGCTTTTATTAGGCTAATAATATGACTGGTCTTGTTAGTTTGCACAACATACACTTCCAGTCAAAAGCTTGGAGTCTGTAAGATTTGAAAAAAAATAAAAACAATAAACAAGTAAAACTTTTTTTCAGCCAGCATTGCATAAATTGATCAGAAGTGACAGTGACAGTGACAATAAATGCTGTTATTTTGAACTTTGTATTAATTAAAGAATCCACAAGAAATGTTCCACAAACATATTAAGCAGCACAACGACTTCCTTCATAAACATTTATAAATATTTTGAACAGTGACCAGATGAGATTTTGAGCGAGCCATGGTAGTGTTATCTGATTCTGACACCATCACTGTACACCATTGCATTTTTTGCTACACACAGAACACCACATAAATAGACTCTGTTGTGTTAATTTTCTAATCAACTAAAACAACATTCACTTTTTGTCTCAGAACGGTCCACTTATGGACCTCACTTATAAAAAGTCAAATACAAAATAATTAGTGCTAAAAAAGTGGCATAAAAATCAAACAACCATTAAAATTGCATTTTTCATTAGAATTAAAGGAGTTAACTGAATTTGTTTATCTTACCAACAACCTCCATGATATCAGGACTGGATTTTGAGTTTGTCCTACAGCGGAGTGTGTGTGTTGTGATGTTGTGTGAGCGATGTTCGGCATAAATGCACCACTGGCTGTGTGTGTTAAACTGCTTCTGACAGAATGAGATTACAGACTTGAGACGTCAGGAGACCATATGGACGCACACACATGCAATCTGAGTGCACAGGTCAGTAGGCTGTTCTAGGGAACATAATGCAACCATGAAACCACATGATTTTATGGATGTTACATTATATCCGTTTCGTCACAAGGAAAAATACTAATTTTAACAAAATACACTCTTGTACTGGACGAAAGAGCTCAACACGCTGCAACTGAAGAAAACGCATGCGAAAAGAAAAAAACATCATCAGTTTGACAACACATTTGCGGCAAATACTCACAACGCAACCAAATACAGAAACTCGCTGCAAATACTCACAACACAACCAAATACAGAAACTTGCTGCAAATACTCACAACACAACCAAATACAGAAACTTGCTGCAAATACTCACAACACAACCAAATACAGAAACTTGCTGCAAATACTCACAACACACACCAAATACAGAAACTCGCTGCAAATACTCACAACACAACCAAATATAGAAACTCGCTTCAAATACACACAACACAACCAAATACAGAAACGAGCTGCAAATACACACAATACAACTAAATACAGAAATGCGCTGCAAATACTCACAACACAACCAAATACAGAAACTCGCTGCAAATACACACAATACAACCAAATACAGAAATGCGCTACAAATACTCACAACACAACCAAATACAGAAACTTGCTGCAAATACTCACAACACAACCAAATATAGAAACTCGCTGCAAATACACACAACCAAATACAGAAACTTGCTGCAAATACTCACAATACAACCAAATACAGAAATGCGCTGCAAATACTCACAACACAACCAAATACAGAAACTCACTGCAAATACTCACAACACAACCAAATACAGAAACTCGCTGCAAATACTCACAACACAACCAAATATAGAAACTCGCTGCAAATACACACAACCAAATACAGAAACTTGCTGCAAATACTCACAATACAACCAAATACAGAAATGCGCTGCAAATACTCAACACAAACAAATACAGAAACTCACTGCAAATACTCACAACACAACCAAATACAGAAACTCGCTGCAAATATTCACTACACAACCAAATACAGAAACTCACTGCAAATTCTCACAACACAACCAAATAGCCTACAGAAACTTGCTGCAAATACTCACAACACAACCATATACAGAAACTCACTGCAAATACACACAACACAACCAAATACAGAAACTCACTGCAAATACACACAATACAACCAAATACAGAAACTCACTGCAAATACTCACAACACAACCAAATACAGAAACTCGCTGCAAATACTCACAACACAACCAAATACAGAAACTTGCTGCAAATACTCACAACACAACCAAATACAGAAACTCGCTGCAAATACTCACAACACAACCAGATATAGAAACTCGCTGCAAATATTCACTACACAACCAAATACAGAAACTCACTGCAAATACTCACAACACAACCAAATACAGAAACTCACTGCAAATACACAACACAACCAAATACAGAAACTCACTGCAAATACACACAATACAACCAAATACAGAAACTCACTGCAAACACACACAACACAACCAAATACAGAAACTCACTGCAAATACACACAATACAACCAAATACAGAAACTCACTGCAAACACACACAACACAACCAAATACAGAAACGAGCTGCAAATACACACAATACAACCAAATACAGAAACTCGCTGCAAATACTCACAACACAACCAAATACAGAAACTCGCTGCAAATACTCACAACACAACCAAATACAGAAACTCGCTGCAAATACACAACACAACCAGATACAGAAACTCGCTGCAAATATTCACTACACAACCAAATACAGAAACTCACTGCAAATACTCACAACACAACCAAATACAGAAACTCACTGCAAATACACAACACAACCAAATACAGAAACTCACTGCAAATACACACAATACAACCAAATACAGAAACTCACTGCAAACACACACAACACAACCAAATACAGAAACGAGCTGCAAATACACAAAATACAACCAAATACAGAAATGCGCTGCAAATACTCACAACACAACCAAATACAGAAACTCACTGCAAATACTCACAACACAACCAAATACAGAAACTCGCTGCAAATACTCACAACACAACCAAATACAGAAACTTGCTGCAAATATCACAACACAACCAAATACAGAAACTCGCTGCAAATACTCACAACACAACCAAATATAGAAACTCGCTGCAAATACTCACAACACAACCAAATACAGAAACTCGCTGCAAATACTAACAACACAACCAAATACAGAAACTTGCTGCAAATATCACAACACAACCAAATACAGAAACTCGCTGCAAATACTCACAACACAACCAAATATAGAAACTCGCTGCAAATACTCACAACACAACCAAATAGCCTACAGAAACTTGCTGCAAATACTCACAACACAACCAAATATAGAAACTCACTGCAAATACACACGACACAACCAAATACAGAAACTCACTGCAAATACACACAATAAAACCAAATACAGAAACTCACTGCAAATACTCACAACACAACCAAATACAGAAACTCGCTGCAAATACTCACAACACAAACCAAATACAGAAACTTGCTGCAAATACTCACAACACAACCAAATACAGAAACTTGCTGCAAATACTCACAACACAACTAGATATAGAAACGAGCTGCAAATACTCACAACACAACCAAATACAGAAACTCGCTGCAAATACTCACAACACAACCAAATACAGAAACTTGCTGCAAATACTCACAACACAACCAGATATAGAAACTCACTGCAAATACTCACAACACAACCAAATACAGAAACTCGCTGCAAATACTCACAACACAACCAAATACAGAAACTTGCTGCAAATACTCACAACACAACCAAATACAGAAACTCGCTGCAAATACTCACAACACAACCAAATACAGAAACTTGCTGCAAATACTCACAACACAACCAAATACAGAAACTCACTGCAAATACACACAACACAACCAAATACAGAAACTCACTGCAAATACACACAATACAACCAAATACAGAAACTCACTGCAAATACACACAACACAACCAAATACAGAAACGAGCTGCAAATACACACAATACAACCAAATACAGAAACTCACTGAAAATACACACAACACAACCAAATACAGAAACGAGCTGCAAATACACACAATACAACCAAATACAGAAATGCGCTGCAAATACTCACAACACAACCAAATACAGAAACGAGCTGCAAATACACACAACACAACCAAATACAGAAATGCGCTGCAAATACTCACAACACAACCAAATACAGAAATGCGCTGCAAATACTCACAACACAACCAAATACAGAAACGAGCTGCAAATACACACAATACAACCAAATACAGAAATGCGCTGCAAATACTCACAACACAACCAAATACAGAAATGCGCTGCAAATACTCACAACACAACCAAATACAGAAATGCGCTGCAAATACTCACAACACAACCAAATACAGAAATGCGCTGCAAATACTCACAATACAACCAAATACAGAAATGCGCTGCAAATACTCACAACACAACCAAATACAGAAACGAGCTGCAAATACACACAATACAACCAAATACAGAAATGCGCTGCAAATACTCACAACACAACCAAATACAGAAATGCGCTGCAAATACTCACAACACAACCAAATACAGAAATGCGCTGCAAAAACTCGCAACACAACCAAATACAGAAACTTGCTGCAAATACTCACAACACAACCAAATACAGAAACTCACTGCAAATACACACAACACAACCAAATACAGAAACTCACTGCAAATACACACAATACAACCAAATACAGAAACTCACTGCAAATACACACAACACAACCAAATACAGAAACGAGCTGCAAATACACACAATACAACCAAATACAGAAACTCACTGCAAATACACACAACCAAATACAGAAACTCACTGCAAATACACACAATACAACCAAATACAGAAACTTGCTGCAAATACTCACAACACAACCAAATACAGAAACTCACTGCAAATACACACAACACAACCAAATACAGAAACTCACTGTAAATACACACAATACAACCAAATACAGAAACTCACTGCAAATACACACAACACAACCAAATACAGAAACGAGCTGCAAATACACACAATACAACCAAATACAGAAACTCACTGCAAATACACACAATACAACCAAATACAGAAACTCACTGCAAATACACACAACACAACCAAATACAGAAACTCACTGCAAATACACACAATACAACCAAATACAGAAACTCACTGCAAATACACACAACACAACCAAATACAGAAACGAGCTGCAAATACACACAATACAACCAAATACAGAAATGCGCTGCAAATACTCACAACACAACCAAATACAGAAATGCGCTGCAAATACTCACAACACAACCAAATACAGAAATGCGCTGCAAATACTCACAACACAACCAAATACAGAAATGCGCTGCAAAAACTTGCAACGCACATACGAATAGGATGTTAAAATTAACAAAAAAAACTCACCTTTCAGATCATCGACAACACTGACGCGTAGACACTGAACAATAAGCGGTCCCAGACAGGCTCGTCACTTTTTGGGGTCCCCTTGAAACCTTTCCGAGTTATTTGCAGCGTGTTTCTGCGTTGCGAGTATTTGCAGCACATGTTGTCAAACGGATGAAGATGTTTTCTTAGGTGTTTTTTCATGTTTTCTTCAGTTGCATATTTGCAGCACATTTCTTTATTTAGTTGTGTTGTGAGAGTATTTGCAGTGCGTTTCTGTATTTAGTTGTGTTGTGAGAGTATTTGCAGTGTGTTTCTGTATTTGACTGAATTGTGAGTTTTTGCAGAGCGCCTCTGTATTTGGTTGCATTGTGAGTATTTGCAGCATGTTTTTGTATATGGTTGTGTTGTGAGTATGTGCAGTGTTTCTATATTTGACTGCATTGTGAGTATTTGCAGAGCATTTCTGTATTTGGTTGCGTTGTGAGTATTTACAGTGTGTTTCTGTATTTGGTTGCGTTGTGCAGTGCGTTTCTGTATTTGGTTGCGTTGTGAGTATTTGCAGTGCATTTCTGTATTTGGTTGCGTTGTGAGTATTTGCAGAGCATTTCTGTATTTGTGATGCGATCTGGGAAAACCCACCACATGGTACCATTTGACATATTACAGGTTTTGATCCCATATTAAAGCTGTTTTCAAGCCCTTTCCAAATCTGTTTTTATTTATTTTATCGTTTGTCTGTAACAAAAGTTATGGTCATCTGAAGTCGGCTGATCGCTATGATTTTCAGAAACGGAATTTTGAGAAAAACAGATTTAATTAACGGTCACGTCCTGCTAGCGGGACGACTGGCGCTCTTTTTTTATTGCCTTTTTTCATATTACATATTTTAGTAATGAACATAGATTAGGTATCATTCGAAAACTTATAAACTCAAAATTCATCCTGTGAAAACCGTTTTGAAATTGGACGATTGAGAGGCAAGCAGGATCTTTAGTTTTAAACAAGCAGCTACTTCAGACTCCGTTGTTCTCTTGTGCTCTGCATCACACAATGACGTTGGATAAAAATAAATAAATAAAAACTTGCTTGCCCTTGTAGTTTACACAGGACTGGCGGGACCTTTCTGGTATGTGGTTTATTTTGATAGGTGAACTGTCTTTGTAGTGTTAAAGGAGAACTCCGGTCAATTTTAACATTGAGCTCAATTTTTAGTAAATTTGGAGTGCTGTCAATACAGAGAACAACGACAAAAATCGGTGTTGCCTACACTGTGTTATCCTATTTAAAAAATTTGCACCCTGTTGACTTGAATGGGGCAAGTTTTAAACCTGCTTTTATTTCTCTTATCATCCTTGATGTGTCATACAAGTGCCCAGCCATGTTAGATGATTCCTTCAGAGTGAACACGAGTGAATCTGACTGCAGTAGATGTGAAAGATATGAATAAAAATGATGTTATATCAGCCAGCGCAAATACCTGTATTTAGTTCCTGTTTTCGGTGGAAGTCCAAAGTAGTCGATTGTCGAGTTCACGCGCGTGATCATAGTAACTAAACCTATGCGCGTGAACTCGACAATCGACTACTTTGGACTTCGACCGAAAACAGGAACTAAATACAGGTATTTGCGCTGGCTGATATAACATCATTTTTATTCATATCTTTCACATCTACTGCAGTCAGATTCACTCGTGTTCACTCTTAAGGAATCACTCAACATGGCTGGGAACTTGTATGACACATCAAGGATGATAAGACTAAGAACTGGTTAAGTTTAAAACTTGCCCCATTCAAGTCAATAGGGTGTAAATTTTAAAAAGAGGATAACACGGTGTAGGCAACACCGATTTTTGTCGTTGTTCTCTGTATTGACAGCACTCCAAATTTACTAAAAATTAAGCTCAAAGTTAAAATTGACCGGAGTTCTCCTTTAAGAGAAGGAGAGCTGTGCGCGATTAAGTTTTTTTTGCACCTCCGCTCTGCCGTGCGTGCAGTTCTTAAAGAGAAAGACACAGTCTTTTCAGCTTGCCACTATAAATCGCCATTTTTCTGCACTAAACTAGCAAATTTTCCTAAGATATATTCAGAGATGATAGACAAGATGTTATAGAATAATAATTTAATGAAAACCCAATTTTGACAAAAAACTGACATTCGATCTATTTTTAGACCTTACTGAAAACGTGCCAGCGCGACATCGGACGGGTTTTCCCAGATCGCATCACATTTGGTTGCATTGTGAGTATTTGCAGAGCATTTCTGTATTTGGTTGCATTGTGAGTATTTGCAGAGCATTTCTGTATTTGGTTGCGTTGTGTGTTTCTGTATTTGATTGCGTTGTGAGTATTTGCAGAGCATTTCTGTATTTGGTTGCGTTGTGAGTATTTGCAGAGCATTACTGTATTTGGTTGCGTTGTGAGTATTTGCAGTGTGTTTCTGTATTTGGTTGCGTTGTGCAGTGCGTTTCTGTATTTGGTTGCATTGTGAGTATTTGCAGTGTGTTTCTGTATTTGGTTGCATTGTGAGTATTTGCAGAGCATTTCTGTATTTGGTTGTGTTGTGCGTTTCTGTATTTGATTGCGTTGTGCAGTGCGTTTCTGTATTTGGTTGCGTTGTGCAGTGCATTTCTGTATTTGGTTGCATTGTGAGTATTTGCAGAGCATTTCTGTATTTGGTTGCATTGTGAGTATTTGCAGAGAATTTCTGTATTTGGTTGCGTTGTGTGTTTCTGTATTTGATTGCGTTGTGAGTATTTGCAAAGCATTTCTGTATTTGGTTGCGTTGTGAGTATTTGCAGAGCATTTCTGTATTTGGTTGCGTTGTGAGTATTTGCAGTGTGTTTCTGTATTTGGTTGCGTTGTGCAGTGCGTTTCTGTATTTGGTTGCATTGTGAGTATTTGCAGTGTGTTTCTGTATTTGGTTGCGTTGTGCAGTGCGTTTCTGTATTTGGTTGCGTTGTGCAGTGCGTTTCTGTATTTGGTTGCATTGTGAGTATTTGCAGAGCATTTCTGTATTTGGTTGCGTTGTGCGATTCTATATTTGACTGCATTGTGAGTTTTTGCAGAACGTTTCTGTATTTGGTTGCGTTGTAAGTTTCTGCGTTGTGAGGTTTTTTTTAATTCACATGTCCTCATAATAACTTCCCTCCCTCTTGCAACGACATCTCTTCTCTGATGACTTACAAGACAGATTACCAATTACAGGACAACCTGTCTCTCACATGAGGTCACAGCAATAGAAAAAAATAACAATTCAACAATCCAATCAATTCAGAATACACAAACTCAAGTCCCACCCTACATTTCTTGTTTGAGAACCTGTTTCTCTCAAATATACGTCAATAGGAAAGAAAAGACTATTGCAACTTCCGTTTCGTGCGACTTTAATCGTAAATGTCTCTAACGGTTGGACTTGTCATTCAGGAAGCTAGGCAAGGTTACAACATAAGTGGTTTGTACATTCACAGTACAGTAGCAACAGTCACTTTTTGGCACACATTTGATATTACAAAACCAGCATGTGATCACGATATGCTCCAAAACAACCTCTGTTCAACAATCCTAACATATATTTTTTCAACTATGTCTTACATTATGAATTACTAAAAAGGATAGGCCTAATATTAAAATCTCGAACAAACCATGTACCATGGTTTTGGGGTCAGTAAGATTGAAAAGAAATACATTTTTAAAGAGATTAATACTTTTATTCAGAAAGGGCACATTAAATTGATCAAAAGTGACAGTATAGACTTTTACAATCTACCATGGTAATGCCATAGTGTATTTAGGAAGGAAATGTAAGGGAGTAATATCATATCTTTCAGGATAATATTGTGCTAATATACCTCAGTGCCACTTATATTGAATTTTAAGGTCATGATTAAAAGTCACAGATCAAAATAGCATCATCAACACAAACAGAATGAGGGAAAGTACAGCAACAGCATTATTAGAGGTGCAGATCAAAATGACTCAACTATAAGGGGTCAACATGGTACTGAATGAATGGGATCCTTCATATTGGCTGTTAGGCGTGTTTTAACAAATTAAGATATTGGCTCTTATCTCGTTCTAGCTTCATTCATCATAACAAGACAATCAGATCTCCTACAGTTTGCCTCCTAGTTAGCCAGCTTATTTGTGCCATAAAGGAAGCTGTTACTTGTGAGTGACAAATTAAACTGTCATGGAAATTTATATAAGATATAATGAGTGTTGTGTCAGTACATAAAAGTCCTGTTTTAGCTTGGCCACATAAGGCATTTTCAGTCATTTGATAGCAATTTAATCATATAAACACCATACCTGCTTCCAAATATGCATCTTAGTGAAGACTTCAGATGCAAAAGCCTCCAAGTAAGTGCCATCTGAATTTTTCATCTAGAATGATCATTATTATCAAGCTTGTATGTTTATGTTTAGTTATTTCACTTTAATGGCAATGACAAGGGAGTTTAATTGACGCAGTGACACTGCTGACGTAAGACGCTGCTGACGTGTTTTCTGGTACGCCCGAGCTTCGTTTACAGTCTGAGGGAGACGCACGATGTAAACAGAACAATCTTTGCAAACATGTCTAAGGATTTCGACACAGAGGAAGACTTGCATTTTTTTTTGGCCATCCATATTTATTTGAACCCAAATACTACACGGACGAGATAACACGTCAGCGGCGTCTTACGTCAGCAGCGTCACTGTGGAGTCGAGAACGCAGATTGACAACAGACCCGGAAGAGAATACAATGCTGAATAAAGTCGTAGTTTTTGTTATTTTTGGACAAAAATGTATTTTCGATGCTTCAAAAATGTCTAACTAACCCACTGATGTCACATGGACTACTGTGATGATGTCTTTATTACCTTTCTGGGCATGGACAGTATACCGTACATACATTTTCAATGGAGGGACAGAAAGCTCTCGGACTAAATCTAAAATATCTTAAACTGTGTTCCGAAGATGAACGGAGCACTTACGGGCTTGGAACGACATGAGGGTGAGTCATTAATGACATAATTTTCATTTTTGGGTGAACTAACACTTTAAGCAATAACACATTTGCAAGTGTATTACTGCTTCCATACAGCAGTTATTATCAAGTAAGCTGAACTTATGTTTCAGATAAACATTGGACTGTTTGTATATTTCGTTTCTATGAAAGGAACTAGCTCTAAAAGAAGAAAAGCATGTGTGTGTCACCATGCAAATGTACAGAGCAAACACCAATCTGAAACAGAGTATGAGAGGAGCAAAGCGTAAAGTGTTTTGTTACAGACTCCGCTCCAGGTTTTCCATTTTACACTCCACCTCACTACTAGTGAATGAAACCTATTCCAAAGGATTTAAATATCAGCACCCCTTGAACAAACAACACTTTCCAAACAAATTTGAAGACCCGCAATATTTATTAATAAAATGTACAGATATCAGATAAGGCCCATTCACAGTCAGACCAAGGACTATTAACTATAACGAAAACTATTATAGACTACTATAATAAAGTTCTAATTCTATGAGAATAGGGAGGTCCCCACCACAGCTGTGATGAATGAGTTGGAATCACTTTCAGAACTATTTTTTTTCCAGCTGATGAACTTGAAAAACTTTGACAGACAATCAAAACTAAAAATGTAAAGTGCTTGAGAATTTAAAGGGGCAGACAACATAGTTATCATTATAGTTATAGGCAAGGCAAATTGACACCAAGAATGATAACTAGTAAAGATAACTATAACGATAACAACATTAGTGACCACTAGCAGGACGTTAGCGTTCTGTTTAGCCTATTCTAAATTGTATCTTAAATGTTATTGTTTTTGGTGTGAACTGGCCTTTAGTCCCAGGCTCAATTCTTCAAAATATATATGTTTCTTAGAAAAAAGTAAATCATGCAGGGTTGAACAACGTTCATCGCGTTGGGTGAAAGTTTTTGAGCGGGGTTACATTCCTACGCCAGTAGGTGGCGAAATCTGAGCGAGTCATTGAATCATTAATGCGGTTCGCTGAATTTTTCTTTTTCTTTTATAATTTGGGAGGAAATGACACTGTTGTGCGTTGCTCGGACACGCTTAACTCTATCCTGCTTTGACATCGTATCGAACTGGCAGTATTGTGACTAAATGTAAGTTACTCAATATTATATTGTGTTATACAATCATTCACTCTCACAGTGATGTAACCTAAACCTGCAGCCTCGTGCTTACGAGTGATCATCCATTCATGTCATTCTTGCTCGTGTGATATGGTGTTAAGACCCACGAATGATTACGCATAGTTATAATAATAATAATATCTTAGCATCACTGATTGTAATCAATTGATTACTTGTAGTAGGCTCAAATTTAAATGGATGTGTTTCTTGAATAACTTTACCCTTATGATTTTGCCATTGTGAATATGTTTATCAACAAGTGGACTGAGTTGAACGCATTCGAGTACCTTGAGACCATCATCACACGAGCGAGCTAGTGGAGGACACGCAACACTGATTTGTTCTGAACTTCTCCTAGGTTACGATTCATTACATGGAGGTATAGTTGGAGAACAGTCTGATTCTATAACATGCGCCGCATCGATGAAACTGAAACACAAAATGCAGAGAAGACATAAAGGACGACAGCGCATACATGAAAGGTAAAGTGGTCGATTTTGTTACTCACCAGATTGGC
Organism: Phoxinus dragarum; assembly: GCA_033366665.1. Taxonomy (NCBI): domain Eukaryota; kingdom Metazoa; phylum Chordata; class Actinopteri; order Cypriniformes; family Leuciscidae; genus Phoxinus; species Phoxinus dragarum. The sequence goes on along the minus strand of JARPMJ010000596.1, from coordinate 204,465 downwards.
TTCAAATACTGAATATTCCTCTTGCAGGTCGTTTATTGCGTGTGTCGATGCTATCTGCGTCCGTTTAGAAACATAAGTGACCTCCTCAAGCATACACACGCCACAAAAACAGCTGTAAACCAAAGCAAGGTCATAGGACTGGTGGTGATTCCTGATCCACGGAGTTGCACTGCCATCTGCTGGGTTGAGGCGGTATTGCATATACAAATAAAGGATCCCCTCCTCAAGGGGGCGCCTGCATTCATACCTGGAGTTTGTCTTGTGTCTACTGTACAGCCGTGGCCAAAAGTATGGGCAGATACATGTGTTTTGCCAAGTTTGCTGCTTCAGTATTTTCTTTTTTGTACGTTTCTATGGTATACTGGAAAACAAGGATAAGCATTTCATAATGCTTTTATTGGCAAAAACTTTCAATGTATGCAAAGAGTCAATATTTACAGTGTCTATCCTTCTTATGACTGACCATTCTTGCCTTATTAGTGCTTGGTGTTTATTACAATTTGTGGGCTTCTGCTTGTCCACTTGCCTTTTGAGGACTGACCACAGTTTTTCCGGGATTAAGATCCAGGGAGTTGCCTGTTCATTGGAGGTTTTGGAGCAGAATTGTGAGAGATGGATGAAATTCCGCTCCCATGGATGAAAAGTAACCCCACACATGGATGCTGTCAGGATGCTTCAGTGCTGGCACGACACAGGACTCATGGTAGCGTTAACCTTTTCTTCTCCACACAACCGATTTTCAAAATGATTCAAACAGTCAGAAAGGGGCTTCAACTTTAACTTTGCACCAGTCTTTTGCTGGGCCTTTCCGTGTCAACTCAACCAGAGATAACACAGGATCCCATTTACCCAGGGTTTAGAATTACAAGATACATTTAGTTTTACATAACATTATTTGTTCTTCAGACATTCCTCTTTTAAAATAAAAAAATATCAGTTGTATGTAAAGTGACCGACATTTGTTTTTTGACCATTGAAAATTTGTAATTTTACAATTTATTCTTGGAGCCACATTGAAATGCCCATATATCTGGAATTAAATGCAGACACACATTTTTTTAAGGATCTTAAGATGACTTTAATACTTTTTGAGTTGCAGGAAGGCACATTTTTTGGGGAAAAAACCTTGAAAACGGCATTTGAACTGTCAACTTTGGCATAAAATTCAACAAACTGCTAACGTGAACAGATTTTACTAACAGACCTACCAATCTCTGTGTAAAATATGATTACTTTTTGAAAGTAATTTTCTCCACCCTTTAGTGTGGCTCCAAATAACAGGTGACAATTGTCATTTTGACCCCCATCTACAAAATAGTGGATAACTCAATAAATATTCATCCATGACATTTAATATTTTGGCTTTCATCACTTTTTATGTTTGTCTTTCACCAGAAAAAAATATGAACAAAATCAAACATGTGAGCCGGGGAAGTTGCTGAAATTTGGTTGATTTGATTTGGTACCACATGTTCCTGGATCAACATCTTTGTTGATCCTGGAACAACTTTCCAATCAACCAATCAGATTTAAGGGACACGTTTACAGTTTATGTCAGTGTTTTTCACCTATCATTTCCCTCTGATTTTAGGGAAAAGTTATGGGAAGGGTTAGGTTTAGGGGTAGGGTTAGGTTTAGGGGTAGGGATAGGGTAATCACTAAATTTTGGGACAGGAATGTTATTCCAGGTTCAACAAAATATGTTGATCCAGGAACATGTCTTACTTGGCAAAATCACGGTGACCTGATTTGACACGGAATGACCCTGCTGTCCAATCCTGGTACTTCCTGCAGAATTTCAGTATGTTCTTGATGTTTTTCTTGGAGAGAAGTGGCTTCCTTGCTGCCCTTTTTGACACCAGGCCACCATTATCCCAAAGCCTTGGCCTCGCTGTGTGGAATAGCCAACTTCTCAGGAGGAGACTGTCCTATAGCGCTGGCTGGACACTCTGGGACATCCTGAAGCCTTCTTCACTGCAGTTGAACCTCTCTCCTTGAAGTTCTTGATGCTCCGGTCGTTCAGGTGTAATTTTCTTCGCAGCAATTTCCTTCCATGTGAGACCATTTTGATGCAAAGCGATGATGTCTGCACATCTTTCTTTGGAGGGCACCATTGCTAACACAAGAACACAATCAATTGGAAGCACGTCTTCCCTCCTTTTATAGCAATCAGTCTGCTCTTAAAATCCAATCAGAATCAGCAAGCTCTTATTAAATAACCTTTATTAAACCTGTTCAACTGATCAAAATGACATTATCATTGTTAAACACAAACGGAATGCATTCTAGCAGCATACAAAGAAAGATAAATATAAAACGAAACAATATTAAATTACCTTTTTGGTAACACTTTAGTTGAAGGGGTGTGCATAAGACTGACATGACACCTTCATAATCATGACATGACATATGCCATGAATATGAAGGAGGTTTTATGCATGTTTATGACAACTGTCATTAAGTGTCATGTCTCAATTATGACATTTTTCATGCAAATATGACATTGTTTGAGATGTCTTTGTTATGGCAACTTGACATAAACCAATATACCATAACCTGTCAGTGTTATAACAACTTGACAATACCAAGACAACATAAATTGTCATTAATATGTCATAAACATGACATAGCAGATTAATTATCAAACTTAAGAAACCACTTAGCTTTATGGGTTAACATTACATTAAACTGTCATGTGGTTGGTTTTGACATTGGCTGTCATGAGGCCATTATAACAGTGTCATGAATGTTTTTCTTGACCTCAACTACAGTGGTACAAATTTAATTTGACATTAAAATGTCATTAAGTGTTAGTACTCTGTCAAATTATTTTATAACTGTGTCATGAATATTTTTCTTGACCTCAACTACAGTGGTACAAATTGAATTCGTCATTAAAATGTCCTTTTAATGACAAATTCAATCCATAAAGCTAAGTAGTTTCTTAAGTATGATAATTATTATGCTATGTCATGTTTATGACAGGTTATGTTGTCTTGGAAATGTCAAGTTGTCATGACAAAGACACTGACAGGTTATGATATATTGGTTTATGTCAAGTTGTCATAACAAATACATCTCAAACAATGTCATATTTGCATTAAAAATGTCATAATTGTGCGAATGCCACTTAATGACAGTTGTCATAAACATGCATAAAACCTCCTTCATATTCATGACATATGTCATCTCATGATTATGAAGGTGTCATGTCAGTCTTATACACACCCCCTCAAGTAAAGTGTTACCAAATTGGTAAATATTTTTGCTTGATTTTAGTTTTTTTTACCTTTAACAAATTCCTGGTAAACCAATGTTTCATATGCTTATTGATTAAATTGCCACACTTGTCCAGTACATTTATTTTAACATTTTTGCTTATTTTAATAATTTTTAATATTAATGTATCTGCCAAAAGCTGCATCGTCCCACCATTCTTTTTAAAGGAACACTTCACCCATTTGCATTAGACTTTGTATCTTTAGAAACCCAGTCACATTTTCGAATGGTCATGGTTAATTCCCTTATTTTCCCCTGAGATGGGAGAAATAAGGATTTAAGTGTTCCACTTCCTGCTTTTTATGACGCAAAAATCGTCAATTTGCGTCATAAAAAGCAGGAAGTCAAATTTCTTTGAATAAGGGTAAGACTACAAACACTAGCTCATCATTTATCCAGTAGAAGGCGCTGTTCCGCATGTTTTCAACCCGCCCATAGAGGGATCTCACTCACAGAATGTACATATAGTGTCAGCCATTCTTTATTTGGAAGCTAAGCTAAAAGTTTCTTATTCTGTGGAGAAAGCTGAGTAGTAGCGGTGACCATTCTCTTTTTCCTGGACATGTCCGGCCGTCGAGATCGTCCAAAATGTCCAGGATTCGGCTTTTGCTTTCTGCAGTCGCATTCATAGTTTACATGCACACCTTTTGTTTCAATCTAACTGAATTCATTCCGATTGGTGAATATGAATGTAGTGTTTACATGAACGCTAAACAAGTGATCGTTTGATGTGCGTTTTAACATTGCTAGGAAAATTCCCGCTCCTCCGTGAGAGATACGAGACTGGTGCGTCTCACAGGCGCCGGCGCCACTCATCAGTAATCACACCACCGGCCTCGCGCCGTTCTCCGCGGCCGTCAGTCTCGTTCCTGCTCGTCACAGTAAACATGAGGAATGGCGACTGAAGAACGCAAAAGCCGAATCCTGGACATTTTGGGCGACATCAAAATACTGGGCAGACTCACTAGTAGCATAGCCTTGTTGTTTACTGCGATCTCTTACCGGTAGGCGTGGCCTCGGGCAGCGAAGCAAGTGCTTTCTGGGAGTTGTTGTCTTTCATCCCCATAAGCCAAAAATACATTTTCTGGCTTTTCTCAGTCTAGAAGGCTCCAAATTCAAAATAATTTCACATTTCTTCTACATAAATGACCCATTTTAAATACACATTCATCTTTCCAGAGGTGAAGTGTTCCTTTAAAGACCAGCTTATGTGTAAAATTAGAGACAAAATCCAGGCTTAGTCTTGCACAAATAGGATCCTGTGGCATATTTTCCACCATCTCTAATGTGCAACTTTGTTATTCTTACTTTTTCTTTTTTATATGCAGTAACAAGTACAGGAGGCCATTAAGGAAGAAACCTTGCTGTAGTAGACGTAGTAGTGGTTTTGTAATCTATAAGACCGTAATTGTAGAGGATGTGAAATATGATCGCCATTATAATATCAAATGCCCCTGTTGCTCTTCCTAACATTCTGTGGCTTTCGGTGATGATGACACAAAATATCGACACCTACAGTTATGGGAGCAGGTGGTGCTAAATGTTGATAAAACCCAGTTTTAGGTTGATCTGATCTTCCCATAGGTCCCTTGGGCACACACATGGGGCCTTATTCATGAAACACGAGCGGAACCAATTTCTGCATGAATCGTTTATAAATCCATTTGCTGCAAAGTGTTGCATTCAGTTCAATAGGACAGAGGAAATGCGTGAATTTTTTCACAGATATCCATTCTGCTCTTGCTTCGAGAACGAGGCCCATGATTATTACATATCGCAGAACAGCAGCGATCTATACGTCCCTCGGTTTTATTAGCAAACATAAGATTTACAAACCAATCTGACATGCTTGCACAGGTAGGGTCTAACTCGTCTTTGGGTTCAACTGCGCCTGTAGCTTATGAGGTTTAATGGGGCATAAATGCAAGATGCAGACAGATTTGTAAGAACAGTGAGGGGCATGTGTAAATTATAACACATTAGTTACCTAAAGGATCATTTATTGTTGTAAGATGATGGAATGAAAATAATAAATGTATGAATTAGGAAAGAGAATGACACTGGAAAAGAAAAGTAATTCAGGATAAACTTGGTCATGGAATTTTAATACAAATTCTGATCATAGAATTTCAAAACAAAGATACGAGTTTGGGGTCACTTAAGATTTTCAAAATATGATGGTCACCAAGGCTGCATTTATTTGATTAAAATGACAGTGAAAATAGCATTATTGTGATATATTATAGTAGTTTTAAATAACTGTTTTCAGCGATCCTTCAGAAATCAATCTAATATGCTGAAACATTTATTATTATCTTTGTTGAAAAAAATTGTGCTGCTTAACATTTTTCCCAGGATAGTTTGATAAATATAAAATTCAAAATAACAGCATTTATTTGTAATAGAAGTATTTTGTAACATTATAAATATAACTTTTGATCAAATGTGTCCTTGCTGAATAAAATGATGAATTCCTTTAAAAATAATCTTACTGACTCCAACTGCATTCTGTGAACTGCATTCCTTATATATCTTAACATAAATGTTGGCATGCATTATCCTCGTTTAGAATAATGTGGGTTCATCATCATCATCATCATCATCATCATCAATGAAAATAAAAACAAATGCATTGTATTTGCAATATGAACCAAAGGATCAAAGTTCAACTGGTTAGCATAGCATGGTCCAGTTTGCTCCTACTGGTAGATGTTGGAACTACACTGTTCAAAGGCCAAAAAGTCATTTTCTCTTCATTGCAAAGCAAATGTTTCAGCAAATGTTTTCAAATCCTTTTAAAATCATGATATAGACTTTCCCCCTGTCTTCTGCCTTTCATGTCACTGCTCCGGAGAGTCGCTAGGGAAGTGCTTGAGATTGTGAGATGAATGGGAATGCTAACGGATGACTCCAGGTATTATAGACCTCCTCGGTATGCACCTGTTTTTTGTGTGAATCTTCTCTGCGTGCATAAGAACACTTCAACACATTTGTCAGTGAATGAAGCCCATTGAGAGCAGTACATGTTCACGCTGTTCTAAAAAGCCATGAAGGCAGAGTGAAATTAAAAGGGATTTAATTGGTGCCAAAAAGGGGATATTATACAACTTAATTCAGTCATCATATGATCTCTTGATTACTTGAGATCGACTTTTACTTGCCTCATTTAGTCTTATGAGCTTAGTACTTCATCTTTGAGATATGCAATTTATGTGGCATGTTGGAGGTTGAGATTTTGTCTTGTTTTTTAAAGGTTTCCACTTCGTTGACCTGGATCATGCTGACTCATTTTAAACTCAGGACGGCCAGAGGTTGTCATTATTCATGGCTAACTTAAGACTCTCAGCTGGAATTCAGTAGAAGATCATGGGGAAATTCGGAGCTGTGGTGAATCTGCTCTCTGATTTGATCCCCCCCTCGGGTCATCACTGTCACTGGACTTAGGTTGGTGCTATAGGCTAATGAGTAATGCCTGAGGCAGGTTGGTCGCTGGGACATCCGCCCCTCCGTTCTCTCCTCTCTTTCACACTTCCTCTATTCCTGTTCTGTTTCATCCATAATCCTTTTCCACAGACACGGATGACAGGAAAAGATTTTCAGATATTTCAGAGAAAACGTTATTTTTAACTGAATGACAGAAAGGCGTACATGCAGGATGCTCAAAAATGTGTTCTCTTTCTTCTTTAATAGACAAATATATTATCCTCATGTTTATTGCCTGTAGGTTGTCAGGACTGAAATGACTAAAGACTGACTCAGCAATTTTTTGCCGTTTTTTTTTTTTTTTTGGTACAATCAACAAATTAGGGCAAACATCTGTGCAAAAGTAATGTAGTGCATTTCAGCCTGTGTACAGTCTCAATAGTGTTTTTGGAATGGAATGTTTTGAGCTCTGAAAGTTGCTGTAAAATATGTTTTCATTCAACACTTTTATCTCTGAAGATCAAGGAAATTCTGATTCTTTAAGATCTGACTGCTTTAACTATTTATTTAAATATTCAGTTGAAGAAAGCAACATAGAGAGAGACAAGAGGAGTGTAGTAGAGACACAGAGAACTATTGATTAATCCCTGCGGCAAAAACCACAACAGGTCACTAGAAAATGATGTTATGCTTTGCATCCTAGTGTACTAGACTGCTAGTGTCCACTTGATCAACCAGCTATTACCATCACCAAAACGGCAAAAACAGCTTGAACCAGGGTTTTGAATCACGTGATCCGCACAGCCACACTAGACGGATCGGTTTCACTTTATTTTGATGGTCCCTTTAACACATTCTGTTGACTATTGACACATTCTGTTGACTATAAGTAACGTTGCACCTACATATCTACTAACTCTCATTACAGTGTTAGTAGAGTATTAGTCGACTGGTAGGGTTAGGGTTTGGATGAGTTGACATGTAGTTATAAAGTAACTTATGGTCAGTAGAATGTCTGTCGGAGGACCTTCAAAATAAAGTGTCAGTAGATATAAAGCAGACAGTCTACTAATACTCTAATGAGAGTTAGTTAACATGTAGCTGCAAAGTTACTTATAAATGTTCAAAAGGGACCATCAATATAAAGTGTTACCGGCGGATCTACTCTCAATTAGAGGTACAAAATCCGCAGTGTCTACAGTCACCGTTTTGATCTTGTCGGAAGCAATTCCCAAACCTGAAACATTTAATAACACTTTAAATGCATTAATTATTAAACATACTAACATGTAGTTAAGGCTGCTGTTATTCATGTAATCCTTATGACTCCTGTCGCAGTTAAGGATAGCTCTTCATTGGTTCATGATTAGTTTATATCTTCACCAATCATGAGTTCATGTTAAAGTAACTAGATATTAGAAAATGATTATTCATGTGTTATCGTAAAGTGTTTACCAAACATTCCTTATAATTTTTTTTTTACTCGTATCGACCATTTCCGAGTAAAGGCGGAGTGAAGTCATCACTGGAAACTGAGAAGGCTGTGCAGACAGAGTCGGTTCATCCTCAGTTCGATATTCTTTTCTTTCTTGCTGTTTTGCTAAAAAGTATCTCTGCTCACTTAGCAGTTTCTCTCTCTGTCCTCAAGTAAAAGAAGTCTTTCATCACTGCCCCCCTCCTTTCTAGCCTCAGCACTGCTCTCTCTCCTTGTCGCTCACACGTTCGGATGAAAGAGAGCGTTCGGGCCATCTGGTCATCCGGATTTAGTGATGGTAGATCAGGGAGGGTGGAAACGAAAGATCACAGATTACCTCCACCTCAGACGAACACCCTTACAGAGCACTCGTAGCGCTCAATCCCTCTCTTTTTTTACTGTCTACGCTGGTTAAGTCAAGTTCCTCTTGTCTACTGGCACTGCATTATAAGTAGTTCACTTTATCCATTGCATGCCAATCAAAAGTTTCTCTCTCTCTCTCGCATTTCTTTTTCTCCCCGTATCGCCGTCGCAATTCCTCTGGGTGGAAATCAATATATGATGCAGTTGCCACTGGCAATAACAGCTGAGCTTCTAAATAAGACTGCTGTGAATGTGTTTATGTGTGTGTGTGTGTGTGTATGCAACTCTGGTTTGACTTCCTCGTGTCACTAGTTAAGCCCTTGTCCTTCTCTCAAGGATGCAGTAATTGACTGGGGTACAAGCACACGCACATACGCACACTTCATTTCTCTTTCTCGCTGTTGAATGACAAGCCTTTTATTTTCAAATTCAGCCACTCATGTTTTGGCATTTTCTTGCCCGAGGCCAGCCGCCATTCCGAACCGATGCACATACGCGCGCCGACAGGCCCTCAGGCCGGATTAGAGATTTTGATAAACTCCGTGTTTAATTTGTCCGACATTTAAAAGACAAACTGAGTGGAGTGATCTAGAGCTTAACTAAGTTGTATACCAGCCGATACATCTTTTTTTCCCCTTCACTCCTTTCATCTGCTAAACGAGCTGATATAAGCTGCACAAAAATACATGCGTTCAAATAAACGCTCTTTTCCATTATTGCACGTTGTGTAATTAGTTTTGCATTGTTCGGTCTTGATTCCAGAAAGCCTTTTGTGTGGAAGCCCAAAAGCTTTTATTTCAAAATCAGTCGCTGCTCACGTCGCTTTGGAATCTGTGTGAAATGAAACCGCAGGGTGGTGAAATCTATCGGGGATTGTTTTCCTTTTAACTCTTCATTAAAAACAGCCGTCCTGTAAAGAAAAAAAGGCTTAGATCTTTTTGCTCTTTTGTCATTTCATTATTTATTTATTTAATTATTATTTTCTTTTGACAGAGATGCACCCAACTGCTTTCCGTAATGAATGTGTCTTTTTTTCCTATAGAGGGCACTGCAGGCTTACAAAGACTCTCAAGCTCGTGTCCTACCTGTGCAATCTCCTGCTTTTTTTCCCCTCCTCTTCTTCCTTTCTCATTAACTACTCTTTCACTGTAATTTATTCAGCTCAGTAAGCCTTATTGCGGTGTCTCAATGACCCTTATATCTTTCATCTCTCTCTTTCTCTTATACCCGGCCTCTCCTTCTTTTCCACCCGTTTCTCTGTCATTAAAACTTTACACCGTCTCTTCTGCCCCGTGTCATCTCGACTTCCACCTTCAAAGCATTTGGCTGTGTCATTCTTTTTCTGCTCCATTTTCCCCTATTCTTCTTCCGTCTCCCTATCTAACCCCCATGACCTCTCTCCAGACAGCCTTTTTGATGTACACCTCTATCAGTCTGTTTTCTCTCACGTGTTTATCAGGCTTTTATGTCGCTTTTCCTTCATATGGGTCTGTCATGTTTGGAACATTTGGACTGATAACTCAAATAAATTAGTGATATGAAGGGATTACGAATTTCTGAAGAAAACGGTGCAAAAGTTGCTACCTTGAAGGTGTTGCTATGTGGTTGCTATGGCACTTCTAGATGATTGAACGATTTTGTGATTCTCTACAAATGGTTTTGGTCTCTCCTTCAATGCAAATATGATTTTTACTTACTGGCTTAAAAGCAATCCGACTGGTTGTTCATAAGATATTCCCTTAATCTTAACTACACAATTTCAAATGAACAACCAGCCAGATTACTATATCAAATAATAAATTATACAGATATATTTTTTTTAATAAATAATATTCAGAAAGGATGCATTAACTTGACGAGAAAAGTGACATTAAATACATAATAATGTACAAACGTTTTCTCTTTCAAATAAATACTGTCCTTTTGAACTTAATATTCATCAAATAATCCTGTTTTCAACATTGATAATAATATGAAATGTCAAGCAGCAAATCAACTGCATACTAGAATGATCTGAAGAACATTAAAGACTGGAGAAATGGATAAAAAAAAAAATACATTTTAAAATGCGTTAAAATATAAATCAGTTATATTACTGTTTTTACTGTATTTTTGCCGTATTATTACTGTTTTTACTTGCCTGGATGCAAATGAGAGACTTCTTTCAAAAACACACATAAAATTACTGATCCTGAACTTTTGAAGGTTGTTCTTGCGTTAAGAGATTTATGTGCATGGAGGTAGAACACACACACACACACACACACACACACACACACACACACACACACACACACACACACACACACACACACACACACACACACACACACACACACACAAAAACTCAAAAGTTTATGCATGATTTGTAATGGAGGTTATTTAAGTGATTACATATTTATCTTTTCTTGAGGTATATGTGCATGTTTGGATGAAGGTTAGTTAGATGGAAATGGTGAAATGGAGTAATTATGCAGTACAGATTAAGATTTTCTCTGTCTGTGATTTAATCTCTCACATTTTTGTTTGGACCAAAAGTATTTTGAGAGTGAGGGAACAGGGTTGGCCTCTGATTGGTCATTTCTTGTCTGCCAGCATGTTTATTGCTGAGGACAGTCTCTGGGTCTGATCCCAGGACTGACAGCTGGCGTGTACACACACACAAACACACACACACACACACACACACACACACACACACACACACACACACACACACACACACACACACACACACACACACACACACACACACACACACACACACACACACACACACACACACACACACACACACACACACTCTCTCTCTCTCTGCTCAGAGCTGGTCATTTCTGAGGTTGGCAGCTTTTCACTCTGTAACAGCTCTGAAATTGTGTTGCTTAGAGGTTGCTCTTTCATAACGGTTTGTTTCATGCAAGTTTGTTTCAGATGTGTCTCCTAAAGTTCCTTAGAGATATAAAGAAATATAAAAATAGAAGAAATAAGACTGTCATACTGCAAGAATATAAAGTATGAGGATAGCATTGCTCAGATCATTTGCTCTTAGATGTATCTGATTAGAAATGCTTGAGATCTCTCTTTCAATAACAGTTTTTAGTGTCTTGTCAAATATAGGCACAATCTGAAACTCTTAAGGAGTCTAAACATATTACTGTCTAAGAGCATTGAAATACAGTTTTTCTGAATTGCTAAAACACTAAACCCCATTCTCTGAACCAAATTCTCAATAGTCTAAACCAATTTGTCGAATAAATCACTCTTTCTGTAAAACATTAAGCAAGTTCAGGTAGTTAAAACACCGTTTGCAAATCTCGCACTCTTTTTTTCAAAACTCTAAACACATTCTCACTCACTAAAACACATTTTGCACCGTGATGCACTTATGTTTCAAATTGCTATACGCAGGTAGGCGAAAGTTAAACACAACTGCAACACTGTTGTCATTGTTAGTACACACAACGACTCAAAATTGGAGTGGAGAATGTTGTCAAGGCTGGATCTGCTTTAGGGTTTTTTCTCTTTGCCTGCAGAGATGACATTGTCTGTGGAGATGTGGAGAAACTCCTCTGGCCGGACACACATGAAGACATGATTCTTAAGCAGAATGAAATCTCTCTCACTGACCTTGATTTTGCAGTTGCACAACTCTTCTGAGCATACTTTACTGTTACATGCTTTTCATTTAGAGTTTTTTTTTACTGTAGCCTTTTTGGCTTTTGCAGTGGGGTCACTGTATTTTCACAGTATGTAAGTGGTGAATATACAGACATTCGATAGGCCTACTATTCAATATTCAGGACAATACTATACTTGCAATGGATACAGTATACAATTTATTCACCTTACTGTAAGTTGTCTTTACTATATTTTTTACATAATTGCAAAATTTGTTTACTTTGTTACAATGTTTTTTTCTGTAACTGCATGCTTTGGATTCTGTGTTCTCCTTTTTTTATGTAGTGTCTAATGAATGATCTTAATTTGGTTTTGTGTTTAAGGTCTTGAGAAAGTGAGTGATGGTTTCAAGAAATGTGTTTTAGCAATTCAGAAAAACTGTAAAATGTAAACATCAAATGGAAAAACCTAAACTTATTTTTTTTTCAGTTAGTTGGCAAGAATTTTATTTTACTAAAATAAATGACAAAATAACAAAAAAAATTATAAAACTGAAAAAATAGAAAATGCTAATCCAAAATATGAATAAATACTATACTATAAATAATATTAAAACAATACTGTCTAGGAGAAAAAATAATAATCTGTGATTTCTCTATATGTATGTTTTTTAAAACAGGTTTTTAAAGGGGACATATTATGCCCCTTTTTACAAGATGTAATATAAGTCTCAGGTGTCCCCAGAATGTGTCTGTGAATTTTAAGCTCAAAATACCCCACAGATCATTATTGAGTGGAAGGAAAAACATGCTGTTTTCGTGTATGTATCTTAAAAAGCAAATGAGCTTTCATTTCATTTTCTCGTTTTCCAGAAGAGGATGGAGCCTTTACAGCTCGTGCCTCGGATACTATATACTTCTGATAGTTTTCTAAACGCACACATCTGGAGCACGCGCACAGAAAGCTGGATGTCAGACGGCGCGTCCCGTGAGTATTAAACTTAGTTCTCTTTCGCGTCTTATTGTGCTTAAGATGTCAAATACACACAAGGTTTTGTCATAAACACACAAAGTTCACATAAAGTCAGTTATGTCTGTGAACGTAAACCGCAAGTAAATAAATTGCATGTGTATAGATCTATCTGTGTATTTAAGTGAAAGCAGCGTAATATAGTACAGAATTGCTGTTAATATGAATCAAACAACAGAAAATCACTCACTGCTCTTGATTAAATAACTTAAGTAGCTTTAATAGGAATACATTTCTAACCTGATTGCTGCTGTTCAATGCTCTGGGCTGGAGAGGAGATAATCATGGCGGATGTATAGATCACTCAGGGCGGGTCTATGCTAATAGGGAAGAGTCCGTCAGCAGTTGTGGGCGGGGCCTAGGCAATGTGATGTCATTGCATAGAAACTGAAAACGGCTTATTCTGAGACACTGCTTATGATTTAAAAAGGAGTGGGTGGACTTTTACCATTATAGGGTGGTTGTGTACACACTGCCGACACACATTTATGTTCAAACACCATGTAAAAGTGAATTTAGCATCACAGGTCCCCTTTAAAACTGGGGTACCCCTTGGGCACAGTACTGAGAGCATTTTACTAAATGTATTTTTAAGGCTGTCAAAGTTATCACGTTAACTTAAAACATGAATTAAATGTGCTTATTTATGCTGGCAGTAATTTAACACATTTACTGAATTTGATACCTTTACTGTCAAATCAACAGCCCTAGTTTGCCACAGTAAGGCATAAAAAGTAAATCTACATTCTTGTCTTCATATCACGATTCAATTAAAGATATATATATATATATATATTGTTAAATACGTTTTTCCCACACAATTTAAATGCATCTTCTTCATACATGAAAATGTATAGCTGCCTTTATTTTTAACAAATGGAAAATCGTCATGTTTGGTGGCCCCTGCCATTAAAGCCTTCTTTTAAAATATCCTCTTCACCGAAAACTCAGCCTCTTCACACAATCTTTTATGATTAAAAGAGTCTCAATGCTGAAGCATCACAGGTGCGAATTAAACAAGATTTATCAGCAGCCAGCTACAGGTTTGCGATATGATTCGCAGCCAGCCGATCATGGATCAGTTGGCTTTGTAAAAAAAACACACATACGAGGCACTAAAAGCGTGTTTCATACCAGCAGTCCAGAGTCATATCTGTCAACGCTTTGTTGCTGTGCTGTCAGCAAACAAGAACTTCTCCTGAGAGTCTACTTGAAGAACCATCACTCTGCCAACAAATTAGCAAATGCCTGGGCCGCTTGGCGAGCATGTGTCTGTGTGTGTGTCTTGACAGAATTCATTTATGGAAGTGTTTTGTGACGCTGCATCTGTGCCAACATCTCAGCGAGGCTTTTGGCAGTCTAAAAATGTGTGTGTGAAAGAGACAGAGTGGAAGGATTTTTTGCTTGGCTCTCAGGGGAATATACTCATGGCCGTTCCGTATCTAGAAGTGTGTGTGAGAACCGGATTGCCTTTATGTGTGTGTTTATTCTCCGTGGAGGAAGGTGGAGGTGGCTGGGGTGTTGGCGGATGGTGGAGGTTGGTGTTGTTAGGTAGAGGTATACAAACAAACACACAGTGACCCAACCATCTGCTTTTGAGCTCCTCAAATAAGACCAAGGCTTTTCTCTGTGTATGTGTGTGTGTGTGTGTGCCACCACGAGCGGTTCGGTGGGAATCTGTGGCTCCAACTTCTCCTCCTTTGGCTACAGATCCTTCCCTCTCTGATTTTTCTTTTCTCTATCACCTCATCATTTTTTCACTTGGTTGGGACGCACACACCACACGCTATCACGTGAGCGTTTGTCATTATTGTTGTTTTGTCTGTAGTAGCTGTTGCTTTTCTTTGTAATTGGTCTCTAGGTGAGATGTTATTGGTATTTACATTTATTCCTTTGGCTGATGCTTTTATCCAAAGTGACTTAAAGGTACACATTCACATTTATCAGTTCTTGCTTTCCCTGGAAATCAAATCCATGACTTTGGTGTTTGAGCTTCAGGAAAACATTGATGCAGATGGTTATTTACCTTTAGTGTTTTTTCACACTATTACCTTTCTCATTATAACCTTTCTTATAATGGCACACTTTAAATGTCTTTGTAGATTTCATAAAGCAGGTTCTACATTTTCCCCTGTTTTTATTACCATCCTTGTTCAGTACCATTATCAGTTTTTTTGTTGTTTATAATTTCACTACATTCCCTTTTACATTCCCTTTTTTCACAACATTGCACACTACATTTTTCCTGCATCATTTTTGCCCGATTACCAAAAAAGTTATCGATGTTTCCAGACTTCACAAAAGAAAATTTGGTAGAAATGAACAGGTAGACAAGAATCTAGATTCATCCACTTCACTGCGCTGAACAACAACAAAAAAGTATTTTTCAACCAATCCAACCCCCCAACAAACAATAAATTGCTGGGATTACTTTTGAAGGCCAACCCGGAGTTTAACATCACCCATGTTTCCCTCCACAAAAAAAAAAAACAATCGTATTTTTCCTTTTATGAACTTTGAAACCTAAATACAATCGGCAGAAGTAAAAAGATAATCACATGTCAAATAGCATGAATTCTATGTCACTACAACTAAGCTCTTTCAATCTTTATGTAATATCTACAAATTGGAAAGTTTGAGTTAGAATAGTTTATAGAATAGCAAGAGTGTAAGGCATCACTGTATTTTTATGTTGTAGAATAACATGTCAAAATATCTTAAGCTTGTGTTTACCACAGACTATATTTCATGCATTTAACAAAAAAATGCATTCAAAAAAATCCATTGACTTCAGATAATGGAACCAGAAGTGGAAAAATTAAACTTGTTTCTGGGTTTTAGGGCTCATTCCTGTGACACTCTATAGGCATGTTGGTTCCTTCTACTATCTGTCACATCTACTGTAAATGGAGAAATGCTGTTGCTGAGCTAAACATGATCACTGCATAAGTACACGCTCACAGATCATAATTTACATGAAGGAGAGTGCCAGAAAAACTAGATTTTTACATTTAGTGTTGCTTGTCTGTGCACACCTCGTCAGCATAATCGAAAGGACATTGCAATGCAGTTTTGGGCAGTTTTTAGTATGCTGCTTTTTGGTTGCTATGGGTGGGCCACATATAGATGGAGTTTGGGGGGCAGAGCTATGAATAAAAAATAATAGAATTGTATTTGTCTTATCACATCATTTTAGTGTAGAATGAGTAAAGCTGTTTGTTGTTTGGATGACAAAAAGTTTTAAAAGTAAAAATTTTAGGCTGATAATTTTTTTAAATTGCTCTACCTCATAAATGTCAAAATGATTGAGATGGCCAATCAAATCAAAGAAGGCGTGTCTTACTATCACTGTCACAATGCAACAAGAGTTTGTGGAAAGATGTAAGTAGACAACTGTTTTACAATAGAAATGCTCAGCAACCGACAGTATAGACTGTCTAGTGATGCAAGCTACTTAAGTTATGAAATGTTGCTGCTTTTGAAATGAAAATATGCGATCATGATTCATGTAATTCATAAATGAATGACGAGACAAGAAACGTTTGCTTTTCTTGACAATAAAAATCAGAATAAGAGTAAATGTGTGCACATTTTAAAATAAAAAAATATTTGCAAGTAGTTTAAATTGATTACTTCATAGCTACAATTAGACCTAGAACTTCTTTTACCCCTCTTATTTAGTTATTCCCTTAAATCCATTTTAATCCTTTAATTATTGAATTCCTTTTTTACTATTGTTATTTATATATATAAAAAAAAAAAAAAAACAAACGAACACAAGTCTAAAAAAACTAAAAGAAAAGTAACAGTCAGTGATAAAATAAGAACAAAGAAACTAATAACAAGCAATAGGACAACAAACTACAATAGAACAAGGAAATAGACCTACCTGAAAACCTTTAAGCACTAGAAATAATAAATACTAGCCTAAATAAATTGTATAAAATAATCAAATGTATAAAAACACATTTATGTAATGTAAAACATTAAATCCAACTTTCAGTCAAGACAAGAGCATTAAGAGATTTTCTCTTTTTTGTTGTTTGATTAACATTAATGACACAGATGGCAGCAGGTTTATTAAGCTGCTGTCACTTTAGACCGAATGCAAAGATCCAAGATACTGTTACACATGCGTTTTCTTTCTCAACTATGTTCACTTAAGACATAAATGACTGTGTTTATGAGGATACGTGCAAAGACGGGCATTTTGACAGATACATATGTGTATTTAACCATTGAAACCCAAATAGCCTGCAAACAGTTCAGTAGGGCCTACTCACACTCTCTACGAGCGCTCTTTCGCAGCTTACTGTGCTTTTACGTTTAAAATAACTTGTTTTTAAACCGCAATGCTTAAAAAAAGCATGCAGACGATAGTCTTTCGTGGCCACACAGCACAGCAGCATCACATGATTGTAACCGCGATAGAGAAAATTGTCCAAAATCTCTACCCATTGACAAATTTCTACCGGTTAATCGTGTCTCGTGGGTATATCGCCCATAGTTGCAACTGTAGAGTGTCCTGGGTGGTTGCTTGCTGTCCCAATCAAAAGTCTAGGTCATTCCTTCAATGTACATTTTATGAAATATTTTCACCCATTGTATTGTCTTCCAGGTAAAAAGCACTGATCACATAGAGAGAAAAAAATTGCACACCTCTCTTCAACAGGGCTTCATGGTTTGAGGCATTATACATTTATGTAGCCCAAATTAATTTTAATTCACAAAACATTTTTATGAAACATAAAAGAAGATATTTTGAGAAATATCTTAGTGTTTAATGTATTATTTTTTGTCCATACAATGGAAGTCAGTGATAACCACTTGATTGATAACTGTTTGGTTACATTCGTCAAAAATATCTCTCTTTCTTCCCTTCAAATCCTTAGTCTGTGCAGTAGTAATTGTGATTCTCGCCTTGGGGAGCGCATGTATCTCTGTCCCTGCAGTGTCTGTCAAGCATGGCATTTTCCACGCTCCTGTGAAATGGAACAAGCCGATCTCAGTCTGTAGCTGATGTAAATTTATGTGAGCAGTTGCACAGATGTGGATATACATAGAGCTGATGGAGAAGTACCCGCTTGTTAGAGATTTGAGAGCACTTTTGGAACAGTAGTAGGGTGAGGATTAAAACATTTTTGCAAGTAAAAACTTGAATTACTGTATAATTTACAATGACAAACTGTAAAAGGACATTCCCAGAAGTCCCTGAATGACACATAATTTGACTGTTTTATGTACAATTTTGCTTTTTAAACCTTTGAAGAAATTTACTGGCCCCAATAAATTAAAAGTTAATTCCGACTTATCTCATAGTGGGACTCTATGCCCTGGTTTCACAGACAAGGCTTAAGCCTAGTACCAGACTAAAATACATGGTTGAGCTGTTAACTGAAAGAAATTTGCACTGACTTTAAATAGTGTAAATAGTCAGTGCCATTGCTTTGTCTCAGGATTACAGTATTGTTTTTCTCTAAGGAAATTTTTTATAAAAGACACTCAAACTTCCTAAATTAACTATGGTCTAATCCTGGCTTAATCTAAACCCAGTCTGTGAAATCGATCCTGTATCTTGCATTTGTGACTGTATATATCAGAATTATGACTTTTAAAATAAAAGAAATACTTTTTATCTCACAATTATCCTTTTCTGTTTTTTTTATTCTGAGGTGAAACCGGGCTTCCATGTTGTAAACACTGCGCTACAACACAATTGAAATAACTATCCGGTAACTCCAGGCTTCCAGCCTTAAGGTGGGAGGTTGAACTCTAAGGTTTTGAGGGATGAATGTGTCGGCATCCTACTAAATTGCAGTTGCCCTTGAGAAAGACAGTTGCTTAACTATTAATTTAGTCCGTATATAGCCAGGAATAAAAGTGTCTGCTAAATTGGAAATGAGACAATATTAGGAGATTTGCCAACCTATAACACGATGCATGTGGAAAGCAAAAACTTACGAGGTTGTGCTTTGTGTGCGTGAAAGCAAAACACATCCTAGTGTGTTGGTACTTAATCCATCCTCAATCCATTCGCAGTGGCGTCTTTCGTTCACTCACTCTTTCTAATCTCTGTTATCCATCTCTTAATTAGCCCCTACATCCCGACTGCTCTGACAAACACGAAGACTTGATCTCATTTCATGCTTTTCTTTCTTGTTTTTTTTTTTCATCCCTTCTCTCCGTTTGCCATTTTCATCTCGAAGCCGACTCTCCAAAGTGCCGCCCATCCGGAGCTCTGCCAGCTCTGTCGGGGCTGGCTGATGGGGAACGTGGCGTCGTTCCCAAGGACAGTTTAGCCCAAGCGCGGATCATCCCGCTCACACGGTCTCGGAGCGCCACAGTCACCTGGACGGAGACCAGAGAAACAGATTTGTCCCTCACTTCCCTTTCTCTCCCGCTTACCGGCCCTTTTCTCTTTCAGTGTGCATGCTTCCCGTGAGCCTTCTATGTTCGATAGAAAGCACATGCCAGGGACTGATGGGAACTCGGACTATAGACGATGCGTTTTCCTGTCAAGGTGCTTTAGCAGACACACATGATCACTCTGCGGCGTGAAACTCCAGAAGAGAAGTGCGTATTATTGCTCTGCGGATGCTTTCGCACAGATAGAGTGCGGGCTCAGTAGAGGGAGCGGTAATTAAGTGTTGGTCTGATGGCTGAGATACAGTAATGAGGTAGTGTACGGGGAATATAGAAATGAAGAGGTGTTGTCTCAAATGATCACACACACTCCGAGCGCAGACACAGAGTCGTTAACTAAGGCCCTATGAGACCACATTTGAGCCTAATGATAACATTATATCCCACTCTCTAGCTGACGCTCTCACTCTTTTCTTCTTAGCCCCTCTCCGTCATATTATAATATTCTCTTTTCAACTGCTATTTTTGCGCCACCCCCATCTCCAACAGCCTAAAGGGCAAGGAACGTCTACAAACACATACCCTGAAGAAGTGCAAACAAGTCGCTCACTGTTATTTATCGATGGATGTGGTGTTTTTGTTTGTATTTGTGTGATATTCTGGTCTCTGTTCTCTCGGGTGTCAGCGAGTTTTGCTGTTTTCTTCGGTGCTCCTGCTCTCTATTAGAGGTTCCACACTTCAATCATGTCTACTTCACAAGGAAAAGGCTCGCCTTCGAATGCCGACCCCTTCGGCTTTGCTGCTTATACCACTCAAAAATGCCTCTATACTGCCAGAGAGAAAAACAGACTTGTTTCCATCTTTCAGTGGATAGTTCGCACAAATTTAAATGTTCTGCTCATGTACTCGCCCTCAAGCTGCTCAAACTCTTTATGAATTTTTCTATAAAGCAGAGAAAGGGATATTTAGCAGAACGTCCACTTTTTCTTGCAATTAAAGTAGAGGGTGACCAAGGGCTAAGTTTCAAAAAAGGACAAAAAGCACCATGAATGTACTCTAAATGACTTCGATAAGACTTTTTTAAAGCCACACGATCACTTCGTGTGAAGAATAGACTGAAAGTTTCCCAAAAGTCCTGTTATTATTTATTCATGCTCATGTTATTCCACTTCATAGTTATCGTATTTGTCATCAAAAGCCCATTTATTTTAAGATGTTATTAATTGATAATCTTCACCAAAGATCTGAAATGGACTACAAAAAGTTTGGATTGCCGATGCCGTTTTATGCCATTGGGATTATTTCATTTAAAAACTTTGGTGAGATTTAAGATTATCAGTTACTTAATTTTCAAGAAGACATTTATGGTGTTATCCTTTTTAAGCTTGGCAGATTCCTTGCCATGCTTTTCATAGAAAATCTGTGTGTCAAGATTCTTCAAAATTTGTAATTTATGTTCTACAAAAAAGAAGAATGATATGAGGGTGAGTAAATATATTTTAATTTTGTTATATTCCTAAACTACAGTTAGAAAGCTTGGGCTCTGATATTTTAATGTTTTTGAAATAAGTATATTATGTATAACAAGGCTGCATTTATTTAATAAAAAATACAGTAAAAAAGTAATAATGTGAAATACTATTACAACCTGTTTTCTATTGTAATATATTTTAAAATGCAATTTATTCCTGTGATGGCAAAGCTGAATTTTCAGCATCATTACTCCAGTTTTCAGTGTCAGATGATTCTTCAGAAATAATTATGCTGATATGTTGAAAAACATATTTCATTACCAATGTTGAAAAATGTATTTGAAATATAAACATTTTGTAATATTATAAATGGCTTTACTGTCACTTTTGATCGACGTATCAAGGTGTCCTTGCTGAATAAAAGTAATTTCTTTACACACACACACACACACACACACACACACACACACACACACACACACACACACACACACACACACACACACACACACACACACACACACACACACACACACACACACACACACACACACACACACACACACACACACACACACACACACACACACACACAAAATATTCCTGACCCCAAAGTTTTGAATGCTATATGTTGATGTGGAGTGGTCCATGTATACGAATTAGACATCTTAACCTTTTCAAAGTAAAAAGGAAAATACCCAGCCAGTATCTCAACCTATCAAAGTGCCGAACAGTATAAAGTACCCCCATATCTCAACGTCTTGGTCTTTCCATTTTCTCAAATGGAAATTCTACCCATGTCCTCCAGCAGGGGTCAGATTCAAGATCAATGCTTTTCAACTCAACCCACTGAACAATTGTGTTTTGCACTACGCAGAACATCCAGAGGATTGAAACGTGCCTTGAACAGATATCTATCTTGACAGCACTGCAAAGTAACATAAGCTACATGCTGTAACCCAGATCTCCACATGTGGCTTTTCAAAGCTGGTAACATAATGAGTGCAATATAAGTTACATTAAGTACTACAGGACATTCTAGTGTTGTCCATCAGAAAGGTGAGCGTGCGAAACCAGAGTGTGTTTTATTGCAGGATTGTTCATTTCATATTCTATTTGTGTTCTTTATTTAACAATCCAGGGCTTTTTCCTGACCCAAATCTCTTTAACCTCTGGGATTAACTCTTGATATCTAGTATATATGCAGCATTTCTGTTTTTAAGAACCGTTCAGCATACAGTCTGACCTTATCAAAAGCGATGCGTTTATCTTAGCGAGTGGGTGTGAGTGTGTGAGTGTTAAGGGAGAAGTGAATAAAATGACTTACAAAAACGATTTTTTTTTTTCTGTTTGCTCTGAGCTTCTTTGCAATGCTGGAATGATTCAGAGAGCAGGAGGAATGAGACAGTAAGTGAGAGAGAGAGGGAAGGGGAAAAAAAAGGGGGGGGGGGGGGGGGGATGAAAGTACTCTATCCCTGCTCTGGAGACCAGAGTCTGTTTGGAGGTCTGTGGTTAAACCCTTTGCCTCTCTCGCTTATCAGCTTAAACTATTGACAGCCATTTTCACTGCACACACCAAATAGGATTAACAGTCTAGAGAGGAAAGAGGCGGCCGACTACACAGACGCACCAACAGTCCCTTTCTCTCTCACTGCCATAATACATCTATTCAGAAAAATGAATAACGCGCTGCTATATCAGAGTCCCTTTCATATCGGTTGCGGGCATATGCACACTTGGAAACTCTGGAGTCAAGAACCGCTGGAGGTTTCTTTTGGAGGACCAGAATAGAAGCCGTAACACCATCTCATAAGCAGTCAAATGCTTGAGACCACACTTAATAGCTAACTAATCTGACGACAAAAACCTGAGCAAATATCATTTGTTTGAGTCGACCGTTGGAATGAATAGACTTTTCTATGTAATGATTGGCTGAGAGGGACTTTAAATGGGAAGTGATGGATTCTGACAAGGCCGTGTTAGGGCAGCTTCCCTTAATAAACTCCGGGTAAACATCATGGAAATTAGTCGATAAATAATTTAAGAAAAATTCATAAGTCATTCGAATCCGGTTACCAAGGGAGACAGATGAGCCGCAGGCACAGTTTCCGGACAGCAGGAGGAGCTCTTGATACGTGAAACTGTGCCAAATGACTGAGCGAGCGAGAGGGAGTGAGAGACAAGGAAAGCAAGAGAGGCACTTCCAAGAAATGAGTGCTAAAAGCTGTTTTGAAAGAAGACACCCTCCCTTATCGGAGAGGTTTCGTATGCAGCGGCTTTAGAGAACGGTCTGGGTGTTGTTCACAGCCTTTTGCTCTTGGTGTGTATGCGAGAGAGAGACAGACAGAGGGGAGAGGAAGACAGACCGAGAGAGAGAAAGAGGGCAAAAACGGATACATGTCTGTGGCCATTTCTCTTCAATATAAGAGTAAGAACAATTGAGCTTGTGATTTGAGAGTTTGTTTGTGTCGGAGAGAAAGAGTCTCCTGTGTTGTGTATGTGCTTGTGGTTAGTGGTCAGTCGGCTATAACAAGGCAATTCTTTCTCAGTGTGTGGGCAAATCATTACAGAACCCTCATGTACAGCAACTGCACAGATAAACACCAGCCAAACCTCCAAACACATCAACACTCACATTTGAAACTCATAAGGCCACCTATGAGAAGCATCAAGTTCTTTACCAACTTTTCTCTAGTCCACTGAACCACTGTAATTCCTAATACTTAATACCTAAAACTCTATTTAGATTGTAAATATCTGTCTTTGTGTCTGTTGTTCTATCTATCATTCTGTATATCATCTGTCTGTCTGTCTTTTTATCTGTCATTCTCTGCCGTTCTGTCTGTTTGTTCCATTGTTCGATCTATTGTTCTGTTTGTCATTCTAAAATTCTTCCTGTCTGTAATTTTATATCATTCAGTCTGTCTGTTAATCTGACATTGTTCCATCTATTGTTCTGTCTGTTTGTTAGTCTGTCGTTTTGTCTGTATGTCTTTGATTCTTTCTATTTTCAGTCTGTCATTCGATTGATCTCTCTGTTGTTATATCACTTATTTTATCTGTATGTTTGTCGTTCTATCTGTCTGTCTGTCATTCTGTCGGTCTGTCATTCTGTCTAACCTTCTATTGGTCTGTCATTCTGTCCTTTATTCTTTCTACCATTCTTTCCGCCATTCTGTATATCCTTCTGTCATTATATCTATCGTTTTGTCTGGCTCTGTCTGTCTGTCTGTCTGTCTCTCTCTTTTTCTTTTGTGTTGTCCATCATTCTCTTTCATTCTGTCTGTTGTCCCATCATTATATTTTTCCTTTCTGTCTGTCATTCTGTGCCTGTTGTTTTGTAGTAAAGCTGCACGATTCTAGATAAATTGAGAATCACATTTTTTTTTTTTTTGGTTTAAAATAGTCATCCTGATTCTGAATAGAGAACTAGTGTGCATATTTACTAGTGGTTCTGACAAAATGTTACTTTCTGCAGTCTATTTCAAAAAATATGTAATTAGAATTTGTAGTTAGGTTTGAATGAGTGATTCATTGACTCACTCATAAATACTTCACTTGTTTCATTACTGGATGAATCAGATTTTTTTTTTTACAAATCTGTAATGAATGACTGGCGTGCACTGGCGTAACAATGCAATGATACAATCTTTATTTGAAGTGTCATTACTTCCAAAAAGTGATTTATTTTTTGATCAATACCTATAGACATCAGTGTTTATATTAAAACTACAAACTTTTATCCCAGTACTTCTGTGATAATTAGAATTATTGTAACATAAATAATGATACTGCGTGGATGAAAATACTTTTTTCATGTTGTTTCATACCTATACATGACTGTCTCTGGATCAGCGCCAGTGGCAATGCAGATCTGAATGTTCGCCGTGATCACACACACACACACACACACACACACACACACACACACACACACACACACACACACACACACACACACACACACACACACACACACACACACACACACACACACACTTTCTACTTCAATGCCAGTGTTTTTGTGTGTGAGTGTGTTTGCCTCCATTCCCTCTGCTGCTCCTGTCTCATTTTATAGGGAATTCAAACAAACCCAGTGATAAATGGACTACATATGGCAGCCATCAATCCTGTGGCTGACTACAACTCCCAGAGTGCACCGCATCACTGGTGCGAAGCAGGAGATTACATGCTCTGTAGATCCAGGCACTTAATTACAGTATTGCACTGCAGCTGACAGACAGGCTTGGACACAATGGGCTAATACCTACAAGAGCCTGCTAATCATTTACCTACCAAATTGACTACAGTTACCTGTTGGCTTCTTTCCCACAAGCTGTGACTGTATTAGCACACCTCGTATTAATTCAAACCATCAAGCGCTCCACAGTGACTTCCTGCAAACAAATTAAGACTCAGAGTATATTCAGAATCGCATGCCAGTTACTATTATTGACAGAAAGTATGCAGTATGCATGCTGTGCACAGTATGCAAATGTTATATGGATAGAACACCAATACATCTACATTTGCCAAAATGTGCATATACCCAAAGCACAGTGTTGAATACTATATACTAAAATACAATAGTTTCCATTTGAATTTCTAATTTTCAGTGTCATGAATGAACAGGAACTAGACGGCGCTGACTGAATTAAACATGATGCGTATTTATTTATTTTGTGCATACTTTTTTTCCACTTACTATCTGGAAGAAAAATAGTATACATTATATTCATCATTTCACATACTTTTCAAAATAGGATGCAGTACTAAATTGTAGTACTAGTAAATTGTTCCCAGTAAATAGCCAATTTCATTGTATATTGTTTAGTTTGTCTTTAAAAATAGGTAGTAGTTTAGTTATAGTCAATGCTGTAAAAATGTTAGTAACATAGAATGCAGTGTAAATAGTAGTATGCAGAAAATATCTGTTATTTTGTGCATTCTGCATAGCCTACTTGTTTGACATGCTATAAAAAAATTGCATGCAGACACTCCTGGGCAAAAAAACTAAACAAAACAAAAAAATTCAAAATGTTTATTGGTCTTTATTGGTCTTAACCATTTTAATCACGCATCACAGGGAATTAACAATAATTGCACAGAGTATATAAAGACATTTAGCACAGAATATCCTTCCCCAACATGCAGACAGCTTTTTTATAAGAAGAAAAGCCAGTGTTTTTCCATTCAGTGTTAATGGCTTCAAACAGTTCATGAGTAGTTGAAAAATGTCCCTCAGTTGGTTTGAGTTTAATGTGAGACCAAATTTTCACTATATCACTAATTATGACTTATCTGGACTAGGCCAAAACATGATCCCGATGGACTTGTTCTTAAGCCACTCTTTTGCAGTTTGGGCAGGAGCATTGTCTTGTTGAAAACTAACATCAGACCTTTCTTTTCATCTGTGGGAAGCAAGCTATTCTGCAATATCCTCCTAAGCATTAAATGACTGTTCACAGTGAAGTATCTCAATACCAACCGCTAAAAAGGCTCTCCACACAATGACACCTCTTCCTTCATGCTTCACGGTGGTAGAGATGCTTTTATTATTATATTTCTCGGCAGATTTTCGAAGACAGCACTCTGGAGCATCACCATGCATCTTGTTTCATTGTGATTCATCACTCCACAAACTTCCCATATTCTGCCAAAAAACTTCATTCTGTCTTTGATGTTTTTCTGAGACAGCAATGGCTTTTTAGTAGTGCATTTGCTTAAATTTTGCTAATTTCCTGACCAACCATTTGTGGTTAAGACAATTAAAAGCTTAGTGTTTAGCCATTTTGGGCGCGGCCCATTTTAAATTTGTATTTCTTTGCCCAGGAGTGTACACTTTTTACCGCGCAGTGTGCTAGTATTCCATAAACAGTCTCACTCAGATGATACAGAACAGAAAATAATCAAAATGGATATTGGAAACTGTCATGACAGAAGCATGACAGTTTGTAACCCTGCCTAATGTTACAGTCTGTACTCGGCAGATGTTTTAACAAAAGCTTCTGACCC
This sequence comes from Phoxinus dragarum, assembly GCA_033366665.1. Lineage (NCBI taxonomy): Eukaryota > Metazoa > Chordata > Actinopteri > Cypriniformes > Leuciscidae > Phoxinus > Phoxinus dragarum. The sequence continues at coordinate 177,429 of JARPMJ010000596.1, read as the reverse complement.
TATTAAGCAAAGAAGAGTGTATTAAGGTAAACTAGAGAAGACATGTTTCAATCTGTCTGCTTCTGAGAGATCTGAACATCCGGCTGCCTCACTGACAGTGATTCTCCAATCCGATTTGCTTGGATGAAATGACAGATGAAAGCGAACAAACTAACTCTTTTTCTCTGGAGAAGAACCAGATGTTTATGTAAGTTCAGTGATGCAGACTCAAATACTACAAACGGCAAACAAATAAATGTCTAAGCATGTACAATCAAGTGAGTGATGAAATGAGCAATGTTTTTACAAGTATCAACACTTATTGCTGATGTTTTCTGTGATTGGCATACAGTTAATGTTAAGTGATTATTAAGGTATGCACTAGATGTTTACAACGGTTTGTCAGTAGTTATATATAAGGGATTTAGTCTTTGAATTACTTTGGTTCAGTAGCTTGGTGTGAAGTGCACTCTCTCTTTCTTGCATGTATGAGAGTTTGTTACACCTGCAAAACTGAGCTAGATGGAATTTCTGTTCAGTAAGAAAGAAGGTCACTCTTCTCATATAACCTACCAGATACACAAAGTTGTGTGTGTTTGTGTGTACATATATTAAATGCACTATCTCTCATAATAACCAGTGTTGTGTCTTTTAATTGTCATGTTGTGACATGATAATCCCATTTTAGCACAATGAAATATACTCAAATATTTCTTTAGTTGGACCTCAGCACTATTTCCGGATAACTAAAGTGCATTAATAACAAAACTAGTTGTTTCCAACTTCCAATTTAGCAGACTTTAAGTTTTCTAATTTAGTATACCAAAAGTACAATTGCACGTTACTTTTTAATATGTACATAACTATGTAAATATATAAATAGATTCAAAAAGATTTTGGTATATTTATTTTTCACTAAGGACTACTGTTCGAAAGTTTGGGGTTGGCATGTTTTCCAAATGTTTTTGAAAGCAGTCTCTTCTGCTCACCAAGGTTGCATTTATTTGATAAAAAAAGAAAAAAAAAATACAGTGAAACAGTAATATTGTGATTATTACATTTTAATATAACTTTTTATATTTTAATATTTTAAAAATAAATGTATTGCTGTGGGAAAGCTGAAGGGAGCATCATTACTCCAGTCTTCAGTGTCACATGATCATACATTATATATTAACAAAACACTTAATCAGAAATCAAGAGTATTGTGAAGTATTGAATATATAATGTGGGAGGTTTAAGTGTATGTCGATTTTTAATGTATGTTTGGTTGTTTATAAACATAGACACTGTTATGCAAGAAAAATGTCAGACTTGTCTGACAATAAAGTATTAAAGTAAATTAAAATAAAGTATAAAGGTATTTACAAACACTTTAAAATGTCCTTTCTGTATAAAAGTATTACTTTCTTCAAAAAAACAAAATCATACTGACCCCAAACTTTTGAACGGTAGTGTATATTCTTAAAACATTGATATTAGCTTGTTGCTAAGCTAACGTTGTATTGCCATGCTGCCTTGAAATTGATAGTTACTCTGTTAAGTACAGGCTGAAAAGAAACATGCAAAGTAGCATTAACACTGAATGATTTTGCAAGAGAATGAGAAACTATACAAGTCATCATTAGTCAAGTTATTTTTTGGTGTCATGAAGCAGTGATGATATATAAGGGGTATATGGATATACTTAGCGGTAGGTTCGCCTACAGTGGTAGGTTAGCACCGAAGTGGATGAATGTCTCGATGTGAAAAATGGTCCCAATCAAAGCAACCTGAATTTTATCTGGCCTTCTGATGTGGGGATGATGGGGGAAAAAGGCAAAAGGAAAGGCGCGAGAAGACACTAATGTCCCAGCACTCAGTGAAAAATAATGAATGCTGTTATAACTTTATTGCCCCAATTCTGGACTTGCTCAGAGAAGAAAAAAGGAGCAAAAATTCAATCAGTTCTGCCTGGTGAGTTCCTCTCCCACTTTGCAAGATTAAAAGATCCAATTCTCCCAGCCCAGTCCAGCTCATCATACGCATCAGTCGTGTTTCGGGCGAGACGCGTTGCGCTAAGATGCACAGGTCTGCTGGGGTTTCCAATGAGGAGAAAGCGATCCGTGTTTTCTTCTTCCGCGGGCCGCATGCAAACGCAATTCCTGTCCTCGTGGCCAAGGACGAGGATAATTAGGCCTGGATGGTTTCTTCTCAAGGAAATGATAAAGTTGCAGACTAACGTTCATTTACAGCAAGAACACTACATCCCCTTTTCACACTTTTTTTCTCACCCTTTTTTCCCTTCCTTTTGCCTCTCACTTCTTGACTGGTCTCAGTGCATGGTTTTCTACCCACTAGATGAAGTGTTTTTAGGTGCTAAAAATAAAACACTCCAAAATCTACTGTCAGTAAGAGCACCCTGCAGCTTGCCAATCATGTACCCAAGTCAGTTTCTTTTCCATGGCCATATCTATTTCTTTAGGCTAAGCTAATGTGATGTGTTTTTCCTTCCTCTCCACAGCAGCAGTGAATGGCTTGGCCTTATATTAGTTCAGCAACCCATAGGGAGTAGTTGCTCAATGATTCCAGACTGTGCTTCTAACTTAAAGGTAGATGCGGATTTCACAATCCACTGTGCTGTACTTCTGCACCAGTTCATTGTGTTTCAGCTCTAATAATGAGAGTAAAAAAAGTGACTGCATTTCCCATGACCTTGTCGCATTTCATTTAGCAGCATTGTAGAGACACTGTGTAAGTTATTTGATGTACTTGCAAAGTTGAGGCTCAATAAGAACCTATTTTCTTCTGAATATTATAGCTTTTATAGTGTCGGTGTGTATTCTATTGAGATGGATGAGGAATACTTTTTTGTATTTTAGGCTTTTAGGAGTTCTTGGAGAGCTCTTTGGACGTGAATGATGTTTTTAAGCGTTGGAGTCATTGGCCACAAACTGTACGATCTTCTTAGACAGCACAAGTGTCATTTGAGTCTATGTGTCATTTTTACATCATCAGCAAAAGCCAGTCACTTATTTAACTTTAGGTACATTACTTTTAAAACACCACTTTTGAATGCATTCGTCAGCGTGCAAGCTGTAGGTTTAGCTGACCTTTTTGCGAGTGGCACTGGGCATCAGAAAATGCAGCTGGGACCGAATCCAACTTGGTATTTGAGACTGTAGCAAAGCTCAAATGTCAAATCATTCCCGAGTAATCACTTTCACGCCTTTTCATTGCCTATAAAAACTTACGTTGTTTCAACATCTCTGGCTGCGAGAGAGCGAAAATGAGTGAGAATGAAATTTAGGTTGGAAAATGGCCGTGCTAAAGCATTTGAGCTTTTAAATTGAAGTCAGATTAAGAGATGGTGCCTGCAGTTTTGCAGAGTTAATGTGGGCTCCACTGCTTAACCTGTTGATGGCTGTTATCTACACTAAGATAAGTCATCTCCAAATTGCTATCTTTCCCAGACATCCTAGGCCTGGTAATCAAGGGCAATTTTGTGTATCTTCCCACGGTTCCTTTTAAGTTCTTGAGATTGGAGCAGGAGTTTTAGAGTTTATGTTTTAGAGGTAAATGCAGAGCACTAGGCCCCAATTTGCCAAATCACTGTTGATTATAATAGGCCGAAAGGTGCTAAAGGGTAGGAAATACGTTTCTGAGATTTTGATCTCGCTATATACACATTCACACATACTCTTCGCTGGGTCAAGCTCTTGCCTGTGAGGCATAGATTGAAAGATCAAATGGAGTAGTGCAGTAGAGCACAAAGTGGCTGTGTGCTTTCTTTTCCTCTCTGGGACTGGATTGATTGTTTTTGTTGTCTCACAACTAAAGAAGGAAGATAGCTGTTCTCTGCTAGGCCTTCCTCAAGTGCTGACCAAAACAAGCCTAATACAGCTCTTCCACAGTCTACAAGCTGCCTTTAGCTTTTGTAGTCTGGTGGAGAAATCAATAGAGTGAATAGAGGAACCATTTAAGAGTATCGGCTTCTTTCGGGAGAAACTGGACTGACATAGACATCAGGAAGCGTCAAGTGGACATTGGCAGCAGATGTCAACATTGCAATGTCAATTAGTCCTAGATGGAGAGATCGATAATGTGAGTTTTCAGTTTAAATGAGAAAACACAGTAGCCATTGGGCCACACAAAAATTATACTTTTCAAAACAGGAAGGATGTCTCTGTGTTTGTTGGCTTTACTGTGTTTGCCTCTGCTGTCACTTTCACCTTCTTTATTCCCCATCAATTCTCAACTCTTCTTTCTGTAGTTCTGTCCAGAATCCTAGACAGTGTTGTAAGGCATCATAGCTGTACTATTACTGATTTAAAGGCTGTTCCAAAAGGTAGGAAGGCATGGATATTTATGATGCCTTCTAAGATCTTCTTTCGATCAAATTCTAATGCCGCAATGCATTCGAGAGCTTTAACTTTCGCCAGTTTGTTAATTACTGTTGTTGTAATTACTGTCGCACATAAAACATGATTTTAAACACTATAATTTGACCATCGCTGGTGTAAGTGAACAGATCAGAAAAGATCTGTTGCCACTTGCACTTCTTCTTTTATCAAAATGTACTATTAAAAGTTAGCATAGGATGCCTATTTTTTCCTGGCAGAACTCCATGGGGGTTATGCGCAACAAACTTCCGTATTCTGTAAAACAGGTTGCATTGCTTCTGGTTTAGGTCTTTTGTATGTGGTTTGTTAAATATTGAGCTTTTTTTACTCAAGATGCCTTCAAAGGAGCTACCAAAGATAAGCATAACGAATGTCCATTGCATGTGCAGATTGATATCTAAAAGTTTTTTTCCCTTCTCACTAACATTAAGATATTAAAATTTAACAAACTGCCAACAATAAAAGCAACTAGTTTGGTTTATTGATTACCTTAAAAGCCGTAGATATGGCACATAACCTGATTTCACCAAGTGCAACATGTTCCTGGATCAACATTTTTGAAACAACATTCCAAGCAACTTATCAGATTCGAGGGACAGTTTACAGTTTATGTCAAGTTAAGGCTTACAACCAGGCTTGGGTACTTCTACACTTAACATTATTCACCTACCATTTCCCTCTGATTTTAGGGATAACTTTTGGGTAGAGTTAGGTTTTGCGGGCAGGGATATGGTTAGGACTACATTTTTGGAATGTTGTTCCAGGATCAAATATGATAACCCAGGAATGCGTCTAACTCTGCAAAATCAGGATGTGCAGATATCGCCATCTGTTCATACTGCTGCTAACACTTTCTCAGACAAGAGGATGCAAAAAGACTTGTTTTCCTCAAATCTGATTAGTTGCTTGGAATGTTGTTCCAGGATCAACAGAGATCCAGAAACATGTGTGACATTCAACATAAAGCCTATAAGAATGCACAAAACACAAATATGTCTTTAAATATGTCTTCAGATGGAGACTGGCTCATCTTGCATATATACAAAAATCTAAATAATCCATTTGGCAAAGCAACAAAATATGTTTTATTCATAAAAGGTAAATATAATAAATATAATTGTTGTAATATTGATTAATATATGACTAAAATAAAAGTATAAGAAGTATTCTTTTTTTAGTAGGAAGGATACTTTTTAGTAGACATTTTTAAATGGTTTTCAAAGAAGTCCCTTATCTTTGAAGAATATTATATTTTGAAGAATATGGGTAACCAAACCATAGTATATCATCCGTTTTGTTACTGACATGATTTATATTTTGTTCAACAGAAGAAAGAAATTCATACAGGTTTGGAACAACTTGAGGTTGAGTAAATGGTTACAAAAATTTTCATTTTTGGGTAAACTATCCCTTTAAACTGTACTTGATTTGAAATTTGCTATACATTTTATAGTAGAGTGTCTCAAATTACATTTGTGAGTTTCCATTTCAGTTAGGATGCCGCTTAGAATTCTGATGATGAAAGATGACGATGGGTTGTCCCAGTGGAGGTAAGACAGTAGAAGAGGTAAGAGGTCAGCAGTAGAAGAGATACCTTTGTAAGCAGTTGACAACGAGGCAGCTCTCTAGGTTTTGGAACAGAGCTTCCTTTCCAAAATTCACCCTCTCTGATTTTTTCTTGAGGGCCTTTCCCTCTCTCTCTCTTCTGCTGCTGACTGGGTCTTACCTCCACTGGGACAACCCATCGTCATCTTTCATCTCCCTTGCATACATTAGCTCTGTTGTCATGGTGCTGACCGGTATGCGCTTGCCGTAGGGACAGACTACTGTCTCCCAGACCCTGGAGCAGGTGATCAGTGAGTGACAGGAGCCCCCCAGGACGGGACCCCCCATCCCTCACACCGGGACGGAGCAATAGATATGGGGAGAATTGATAAACAACAGCTGTTTCGACAAGGGAGAGAGAGAAAAGTAGGATTGGGGGGGGGAAGACACGAAAGAGAGGGAGATAGAGCGTGAAGGGAAAGGAAGAGGACTGGAGAGGTTTAAAATAATTAAAGAGGGTGGAAATCCCTGGAGAGACTGAAGCAGAGGTGTTCCAGCTGCTGAAGGCAAAGTGCTGTCACAGCACCATGAAACTTCACAAATGTGTAAAACAGTTGGACACTCATGGACAGAGGAAGTTTAAAGCCTAATACAGCTACTAAATCCAAAAGTTAAAGTCTAAGTGAGAGTTGGAGGAGGACTCCGTTCACATTAATATCCCCGGAGGAAGAGAGGTCACATATGCTTTGTTCAGACAGGCAGCAGAAATCTGTTTTTTGGCTTATCCCACTCAAATCTATTTGATTCTTTGTAGATTGAACTGAGGGGTCAGGTTTTGACTGGTTAGCATGACCCTGTTAGCCCCTGCTGCTACAAGTCATAACTACACCATCTGGCAGAGCATCTTTGCTCAATTGATGGCTAATATTCTGATGGAATAATTTTTTTTTTGGTTCCATAAATATCGCTAATATTTAATTACATACAGTAACTGATTCTTCCTGGAGGACTCTTAAAAACTGTTTATCCTGTCTGCTTATTGTCACAGGATGTTCTCCTTTTGTATCAGACATGAGATATATCAGACATCAGACATGAGAACGTCTGATTACCAGTATAATTACTGTGGTGGGTTTTTCTGTACATTAAGTACAGAAAAGCTCAGCGCTCATCACTGTCACTTTTTACCCAGCCGTCCAATCACAGTGGAGGAGGGGCGGGACTAATACCACACCGACCAACCGTCACATTCTGCTTCAACGTCAACAGATGACAACAACAAGCACAATAACGGAACAAAATAATTTAAAACAAGAGCCAGAAAAAATACATTACATTGTATCGATATTTTAATATAGAATCAACACAGAAACAAAATATGTGTGAAATGAGATACTAGTAACAATTTCGCGGATATTCCGTATCATAACAAGCAAAGTGTCTCAACTGCCAAAACGCTCTCAAGCGCTCACAGCTCGGCGTTTTCAGCTGGCTAAAAACGCTTTGGTGGACACACAGCCTAAGTAACTATTACTATATGTCTGAATAATAAGACGTATGAATGTACATTTAAATAGTTTATTAATCATTTACTTTCACTTTCTAAGTGATTTTTATGAACCACCGACAACTCCTAAATAACTGGTTTGTAAACAATACAATACTTTATTTAGAAATGATAAATGGATCCTTAATAAAGTATGAAAATACAATTATTAAACACATTATAGATATGGTTTAAATCAAGAATAAAGCATTTATATCTGTATTTATAAAATATAAATGATGAATTAACTGTTTACTAATGCTTAACTAATGATTAACAGCGTGCAGTTATTTTAAAGTGTTACCAAGAATGTTATTCCAGTGCAATACATTCCCCAATCCTTTCATTACTGTACACACATTTTCCCATTTTTTTTGTTTTGTTTTACTGATGCACAAATCAAAAGCTTAATTATGAACCCAGAACATTCTTTTAACAGATCCAACAGAAAAATGATAAAAGACACCAATGTCAATCTTTAATAATGATAATCTCAATAAACAATTCCTTAGCCAATACAGACCATGCACCTACTGTAACTGTACGCTGTGTACAGTTGCCAAGCGCTGTAACAATCAAAGTTCGTTCTATGAACAAACATTTGGCACGATAAAATAGAATTTAATTAATGTGCAGTCACAGGTGTGTGTTCACAACAAAAGTGTCTCCAAACTTGGCTCGTCCAATCAGATTTCAGAGCCAGAAATGTGTTTTCAAATTTTGTTTTTTATTTTCCTGCACTAAATAAAATGAAATACTTGACCATTCCTACTTGAGTGAACCGTTTCTAACGCCACAAATACAATAGCACTGTGTTTTTATAGCACTTTGCTGGAACTAAACTCAGTTTTATACTTTGTATTGCTTTTTGTGGTGATTCTGTGCCAGAAACATTAAAGAAAATGTAAATACACAGCCTACAGTGCGCGTTTGTGTGCGTATGAGCATATGACCAATTTATGAAGTTATTTTGGATTAATCAGATGAACAGCAGAACATATTCTCACACTTAGCGGAGGCTCCAGAGGCTCCACACTTGACTCATCTTAGATGTGTGAGTGGGTTTGTGTATGTGTGAGTGTGTGTTTATGAGTTGTAAAGTAAGACATGCCTGAAGACACATATACATAATTCATACATATTCAGAGCTCTGGGGCTTTATTAACAAGGGTGGTGGGATTTCACTACCAGTTTTTTTCCTCCCCACCATGCTGTTTGTCTCTTGGTCTTAGAGAGCTTAAAGAGTCTGTGCATGTGGATAGTTCGGCTATGCCAGGATGCTTCAATCTCATAAAGTTGACCTCTTTGCTTTGCCTCTAAGCCACACAGATTCAACAGCTTTCTGATTTGTGATTGTGCATTTCATTTGGGCTTTTGTGTTTTCGTTTGGGCTTTAGTGGCCGTATAGATTGAGTTTAGCGTGCGGGCGGCATGTCAACACAGACGTACACGCCGCACTCGCCGTTCTCCACAGGCACATTCATCTATTTCTGTCTCATTTCCACCCATAACATATTCTTACTGCTTATGTAAAATGTCACACTTCCACCTAACACAGCTGAGCAATCCACTTTTCACAATCTCTCTCCCACCAGAGGGTTTAGAAATTATTCCAATATGTTTGAGAAGAGAGAGCTGGGCACAGGGCTTGGGTATGAAATAGATCGGGGTGTTTTATGCGTGTGTGAGAGAGGAAATGCTTTAGGTGTTAAGTTTGAAGTGTTAAGCTTCGGCACAAAGGCGTTGGTCTCCCGTGTCTAATTAGAGAACCGAATCGGCTTTTGATGATTCCTTTGACACATCTGAATCTGTGACAGATAAAGACGGACGATACAAGAGGAAGAGTGAGAATTAGCCAGGGTACTGTACATTACAAAGGATGGATTGGTCCGCTCTCCTGAATGACTTTTCAGTGCCGCAGGTTGTTGGCTTACAAGTTGCGCACCTCATGGAATAGTAGTACATAGTGATACATTTTTCATAGTTTCCCTTTTGTATAATTCTGTTTTGAACAGACATATTGTCGCAATATCTTGAGCTTGCAAAGGGAGAACAACCTTCAAAACATCCTGATGAGCCGAGAGAGGCAGGTTTTAAAAAATGTTTTTGAGTGTTTGAGATGAAGACTCCAGTCATATCGGTACAGCATAATAAAAGCAGTTTTTTTCCCCATGTATCTTCCATCTGCACTATATTCAAAAGTTTGGGGTCGTGAAAATTTTTTCATGTTCATGAAAAGTCTCTCAGAAATACGGTAAAAACAGTCAAATTAAAGAAAAAATTACAACTTAAAGTAACCGTTTTCTATTTGAATATATTCAAAAATTGTATTCATTCCTGTGATGGTAAAGATGAATTTTCAGCAGCCAATACTTTTCAGTGTCACATGCTCTTTTAGAAATATGCTGATTTGCTGCTCAATAAAACATTTTTTCTTATCAATGTTGAAAATGTGATACATTTCCCCCGATTCTTCGATGAATAGAACGTTCAAAACTGCCTCTGATGCTTTAAAAGCACCAAAGTGTTTCTTATTTGTGCAAAGTGACATTATAGTTGTGCTGCTTCAGTATGGAGAATTGTCTTGCTCCATTTTGCATCGTTTTCTCCTTTAACAACAACGTTCACTCACTCTCTTGCACTGTGATTCTTTTTCTTGCATTTTTTTCTCCACCTGGTTCAATTGCTCCTGTTCTTCGGAGATCTCTCTTTCTTCACCCCACTTCAATGGGTCAGCTCGCCTCTATGCCCTTGACTGGGATGTATTGGAACATATTGCTGTGCTAAGTGTTAGCGACAGCTCTGGCTGATTTACTGTTCCGTGGGACCTCCTCTCCACCCTTTGATGCCCCCTGCGAGTAGCCCTGGTCTCGGGGAGGAGATGAGTTTGCGTGCTCTGTCTGGTTTACTGAGCTCCACGACGACTGGGGCTAGCTAGGCATAGAACCAGGGCTCCATTCTCTCACACACAGACAGGTCCATTGATTCTGCTGTCTGCGCTGTCTCTCTTCATAACGCAGATTACCCAGAAGCCTGACGTCTGCTCTCGCTGTCTTCCTGGACCCCTTTCTCACTCGTTCTCTCTCTCTCTCACTATGTCACCGGCTTCCTTCTACTTGGGCCCCGTTCATTTTTGCATTCTTATCCCGACCCATCCTTTTTCATCTTTTCTTGTCTATTCGGTGTCTGGTTCTTTTTCACATGTCTCACAAACACTTGTCAGTTCTAACCAGCTGTCGCTGTGTCTCTGTCTTTCTATCTGCCTCTTCCTATTGTCATCTATCATTCCAGATTCTCAATCCCAGTCCTGTGCCTTCCTGAATCTCATTCTGAAATCAGTAAGAGAGAGTTTTGATCTACTCATTCAACAGCTCATGTTTTTCTTGTGGACGGTGTGTTATTTTTGTATTATTTATAGTTATTATTAATATTTAGAATTAGCTTTTGTTTTAATAAATTCAATTTTCATTTTAATTATTGTAAAAATTTTAGGAATTTTTTTATGTGCTTTTGTCATTTTGGTTTTATCTTTTATTTTATTTTATTCATTCATATATATATTTTTTGCTAACACTTTACAATAAGGTCTCATTCATTAACATTAGTTTGTATGTATTAACTAACACAAACTAACAATGAGCAATACATATGTATTTATTAATCTTTGTTAATGTTAGTTCATAAAAATACAGTTGTTCATTTTTTTTCAGGTTAGTTCACAGTGCATTAACTAATGTTAAAAAATACAACTTTTGATTTTAATAATGTATTAGTAAATGCAGAAATTACACTCTAAAAAACGCTGGGTTGTTTTAACCCAATTTTGGGTCAAATATGGACAAACCCAGCCATTGGGTTAATTTTTTTAATTGCATTTTTGATCCAATGTTGGGGTTTGTCCATATTTGACCCAAAATTGGGTTGAAACAACCCAGCATTTTTTAGTGTAACATTAACTAAGATTAATAAATGCTGTAGACGTATTGTTCATGGTTAGTTCTTTAACTAATTTTAACTAATAAAACCTTACTGTAAAGTGTTATTTAAATATATAAAAAAGGTTAAATCTCAAGAAAACTGTCAAGAAATGTTCAGGAATTATTTCACCAAATCTAATGGATCCTGGAGTTTTATTAGCAAAAAAGATCATTTTCACAGGGACAGAATATTTATTGATTGATTTCAGTATAGGAATTTAGAGTAATTTTTAAATGTAACTATATAATTGTTTAATGCAAAATACATATATATATAAATCACAATATAAACACATTTCACAAAAATACATATTCGCCTGCGATGCAGCAGTAGCGCTGGTGATGGTGACACACATGAGTCACGGTGTTCCCAGAGATGTGTGTTCAAGTTTGGCCTGCGTCACATTCTGATCCCATTCTCCCATCCCTCTACCATGCTGTCACATAAAGGCAAAAATCCCATAAATAACAAAGTGACATTCCCCTTTGAGGGAAGACATGTAAGATAAACACTTCAAAGTGTACGGAAGAAGCGCTTGTTTAGATGAGCATTGACTTATTAGTATGCAATTGTAGTTAGATAGTTAGTGTTTTGTGTGTGTAATGGTCTGCACAGTGTTTGTGTAAATATATTTCGTCTATACGTGCGAGTGCGTTTGTGATTAAACCCACTGTAATCATTACCCCGTGTCATTGTTACACAGAGTAATCACATGCTGTATCATTTGCATAATTACAGGTGTTGTGTTAAAATATGTGCCAGCACGACAAGCAGATGTTCATTGTATCCCATAATGCTCCTCTGATGGCATTGCACAACGTAACGAGTCACATGGAGTGTAATTATAAGACGGAGAGAGAGTAACAATTATTTCACAGCAACAAAAAAAGCAGCTAAAGGCAAAGCACTTCTGTTTGGTTCAGCTTCTGAGATTTATATAAGTGAGATGGTTTGTTTACATTAGTATTAATGAGGTCTTAAAGGGATAGTTCACCCAAAACTGAAAATTCTGCCATTGATTTATTTTTCTTCCCTGGGCTGGGGCGTATATTGTGATGCCGCCTACACAGCAAAAGTAGCAATTGTTGCAGTCAAATAAAAAATAATGCACATAAAAAGTTTAGTTAAGGCGAGACACGGCAGGCAAAAACAGTTTTTTTTTCACTGGTCAATTTTGACAATAACATGTCTTCTTTCAGACTTGTGGGGAAAAAAAGTCCAAAATACACATTTAGGTCTTTATTTTACTACACTTTGTCTATTTGCGTCTGTAGATTTCTCTGAAATTCAACAAAAGTTGGCGTTCTAAATCAACGCGCTGCTCCGCGATCTCTCTCTGCTTCCTTTTAATCACGCACACGTCTGGAAAGCTCTCTCTCTTCTGTACAATGCTGTCAGATCCAAATATGGTAATTTCCTTTTAATCAGCAACCAATCGTGAAAGTACAATGGACATTTAACCCTAAAAGCGAAATCTCATTGGCTGATGTCAATTTCTGACAACCTGATTCGTTCAGATGCATCACGTGACGCGCTCTGACATTTAGATGTGTGTTTTTGACTGTTTTTCTGTTCAGTTGAAGGCCATAAATGTTGTGTTTATAAGTTTTGATGTGATTTAGGTGGTTTGTATTGTTGTTGCTAATGATTTGATAATATATTGTGTTAGTAAATAGTTGTTTCCACTAAAACGGTATGATTTTTTACATTACAAATCTTTAAATGCCTTTTTCTCAAAATGAGTTTTTTGTCATTCTCCAGTAGAAACATCTCAGCCTATGTAGCATCTATGTACACCAAACTTTCCAGTTATACACTTAGCAGTATTCTGAAGATATGTTCAGAGGGATTTGTTAATAAATTATTCCTGGCCTGATTTATGTGACATTTTAATCAATTTTAAAAAATAAATAAATTAAAAATCGATTTTTTAAGGATATGGACAGTAAATTTTGATTTCCTATAGGTAATGAAAGCATATATCCTGAAATCCCTCTGAACATCTTTTTGCATCTTGTGTGTAATCAAAATGAAAAAAATGTTTGCACCCTACTTTATCATATGTTCAGATCTATCCCGTGAAAATATATGCAAAATTGCGCATATTTAACGAGATAATGCCTAATTTGCTTAATTAAACATACAAATTTCAAAAACTTGTAATACATTTTTTTTATGAACTTGTGTAAGTAATCAACTGAGGAAGTTTCATGGTGATATCTATTATTTTAAAATTGTACCCTATTCACCTGTAGTGTCTTGCCTTAAGCCTACTACATTACTAGAGTCTTCTGAAGCCAAAACTTTCTGTGAGGGCCAGACCTAATTGTATTCTTTGAAAATCTCACTCTCAATTCCCATTGCGCTTCCACATGTTAAGACTTCGCTCACCATGATTGGTTTTGAGACGTGAACCATGACGTTTTGCATGCACATTTCAGGACTGAAATATAGAAAACAAGCTCGAAAGCATCAAATAAAGATTGATAGTCTGATTAACCACAAAAACAAAACAAAAGAAATCAGGAAATACAAAGACAGAAAGGATGCGAGAACGGCCTGAGAAGCTTCATGTAGTCTTTTGTGACGGACTATAGAATAGTAAGAAGCTATGGAATTGGGAGTAAAAGAAAGCATTAAGAAACCATGGAAACACGGCGTGCAAGGTTTAGAAAGAGAAATTACTCTTATTCCCATCTCTCCAATTCATTCTTCATGAAAGAAATGGCACAGAAGTTACTGGAAATGAGAAAAAGAGAATGAAAGCAGTAATGAGGTGGAGGAGGACAGAAAGCGAGGAGAACGAAAAAGACTGGGCGAGTCAGTATAACAGTCACAGCTCTTGCTGAAGCCATTAATGTTTTTCAGCAGGTTGTTAAAGGCGTTATTGTGCTGCACTTGAGATCATTGAAGAAGGCCGCCAGCAGTGTTAACCCTGCACTCCACATCTGAACCGAACATGTCTTAGCGTTAGTTCAACTGCTCTCCCTTCCAATTAAACCTCAAATCCAACGACAATCTCTGGACAGAGAGTATTTTTGAAATGGCATAATATGATTCGACTTGCACAATTTTTGCTGTATGAACCACCTGGGTGGCATACTGCCAAAATGCGCTGGTCATTATGTCATCAGACTGCCAAAAGTACATACAAAATATTATCATACTGCACTGCATGTGGTTTTCAGTGAATAATGAGTTTGTTTTGTTTCCTGATATGTAATTTTAGACCCGGGAGAGATTTAAATTTTTTTTTTCTTTTACTTGAATAGTTTTAGTTTTTGAAAATGTGTTAATGTGTTATGTATATTTAATATTTAATATTTTAAAAGATATTAAATCTTTAAAAGATTTAAAATGTATAACTCTGTTCATGTTCTGGTTCAGTTTTGACCCTGATATCAACTGTGGCTTTATACTTTTATTTATTTATTTTTTGCTATAGTCAGTTATTTATTGTAGAATTGTAGAATGTAGAATTTCTACATTTGTAATGAATAAAAAAGTGGTAAGTGTAGTAATAAAAGTCAGATATAGTTTTTGTTGGAATTTTAATTTTTTATAATTATATATATATATATAATATATTACAGATAAAGTATAAAGACTTAGAATATAGCACATCATGAGTTTTTTGTTGTTGTTTGCTTTTTGTTTTGTCTTTTTTGGAACTTTTTTGGATCATCCATCCTCATTCACTTTTATTGTGGAAAGAGCAGCTTGAATTTAGCATGTCTTCTATTTTTTTTTGCTCCTAAGAAGACCGTCACAGGATTTGAAACCACATTAAAGGGGTCATGACCTGGCTTTAAATTTTTTTTTTTTTTTTTAAATCAACTTATGACGTTCGCTTGATTTTTACATTAAAAAACATCCAAATGAATAAGTAGGGTATTTTCTACCCGGTTTTTATGGGAGTGCCGCATTGAAGACTTGGAAGTTAACGCCCACTACTATGATTGGATAACAGTTTTGCATATTATAATGAGTTTCATGTAATACACGAAGTGGTGGGCGGGGCTAAACAGGCAGTGTTGAAGTGTTTGATACCCTTTGATGTCGTAGATCCCCACTTTGAAAAACCTGTCGTTCGCTGTGCCTGGTGTCAACAAAATATTTGATTGGACTAACAAGGAAGTTTTTAGTTCTGAAACGTACAGGATATTCTTATAGTATGATGACCTCTTATATGTCAACTTCTCACTTCATCACCCCATTAAGTAAATTAAAATTGACACAAAATTGGATACAAAATGCAAAATAAATGCTGAGATGACACCAAATTAAACAGTGAGTTCATGTGACAGATGTAGCACTTCATAGTGTTTCTCATATTGATAGATAGTATTATGCAGTATACAGTAGGCTATATTGTGCACAGCCAGTGTTCACCCTCAAATGATGAGCTGACATTTTGTGCAGTGTATTCATTATGATATTAAAGATATCAAATTTTATGGTGACACATGGTTACAGTGCGTTATTTTCGTAGTCAGAATTTTTTTTTTTTTGGTCCTTGCAGGGGAACACACTTTACAATGTGACAAGGACAAAGAATCACATGACTTTAATGCAGTGATGAACAGGACCTTCATACCTATATTATGACAAAATAAAGCAGCAGTTGTTAAAGTGAGGAGAATGTGAATACAGTACATATTGTTCCTGAAAAGAGCTCAGAAAATGAGGATAAGATATGACATTGAGAGTAACAAGTGAGAGACAGTGGCATGTGGTCTTCTGAAATGAGACTGCTTTTGTTGTGGTTTTTGCAGGTTAAAGGCTGATGGAATACCAATAACCTAACACTATCTAAAGAAAAAACCAGTTCAACAACATTATTTATATTATATGTGTAAATTAATATACATGTTTTAAAAGTCACTTCTTAGATGAATTTTTAGATCAAAATATTCAAACTAACCAATCAAGTAAATTAACTAATCAAAACACTAACAAGAAATGCTACACAACTGTTCAAACATTTGGAGTTAGTAACATGTCTCCAAAATATTTCCATTTCAAATAAATGCTGTTCGTTTGAACTTTCTATTCACCAAAGAATCCTGAAAAAAATGTATCACCGTTTCCACAAAAATATTAATAATAAATGTTTCTGGAGCATTAAATCAACATATTAGCAAGACTTCAAAAGGATCGTGTGACACTGAAGACGGGAATAACGCTGAAAATGTATCACATAAATTACTTTTTCAAAATATAATATATTAAATATAATTGTAATATTTCACAACATTATAGTTTTTACTCTATTTTTAATCAAATTAATACGCCATGTTGAACATAAGAGACCTTTCAAAAACGTAAAATAAAACGTAAAAAAAAAGAAACGTTTTTTTTTTAGATCACTAGCCATCAGATCATTGCTAAGTATTGCAAGTATAGTAAGAGCGTCAGGACCTTCAAATTATTCTGCAAAAAATATCTCGCTCCGACTTCATTTCGTCTTTTGATCATGTGAAAATCAGGGACTTGAGAGTGGGGATGTTTGAGTGGGTGAGTTGTTTTTCTTTGTAATTATTCTGTCCATCTTCACCAGTTTGACACATTCAGCTCGATTTGCATGTTATGCTGTTGACGTGATCAGCCAATCACAGCGACACGGATGAAAACTTCTTCTGAAACGTAATCTTCTGGTTCTGTTATTTGATCATATTTTTTTATATTTTTGTACTGCCTCTCTCAGAGAAAACCCTGATGGGAGTATGAGTGATTCTAATGACAGCACAGTGTATACTGGTTAAATGCCAGTGTATCCCCACCATCAGTCAACTGATGAGGCCGTCAGTGGTGAAGTGTTTTCAAATAAATGGAGAGTTTATGATTCAGCTCTTGTACAAGCTATTAATGTTTTTCATCGGCTGGTTAAAGCTGTTATTTTTGTGCATTTAAAGAGTCAATGAAATGGTGTGATGAACACAATTTTCTTTCCGTTGTTGACACATTTCTTATTATAAAAGGGGTTGGGGATATTGAAGAGATTTTTTTGAATAGCCAATAGCCTTTATGTTATGCCACAGCCTGGCAAAACCAGTGATCAAGATGTGGCTATACTAACATGGTCCAAATATTGCTATTGGTCAAAGACTTCAGATACTTATGAATGGGAGAAAGCACAATATATGGTGGAATAAGTCCCACCTTCTGAATAAAAGAGCCAATCGTGGCAATGTCATTGTCACTGCAGCTGCCATTAGAAGCTCCGGTTGCCATAAAACAGTGTGTGTTTGCTTATGACGGCACAGTATGCACAGTATGCACATTGGCTGGTCTAGCATGAAAAATAAGCTTTTTAACGCTATTTGAACATAAGAAACAACATTTATTTTGTTGATTTTGTTGCTGATTTTAAATCTTATTTACTGTAAATCGGAGATTGACAAAAAGTCAAAGGATTCCCCCATTCAAGGACTATATATCAGAATATTAGAATGATTTGAAGGATCATGTGACACTGAAGACTGGAGTAATGATGCTGAAAATTCAGCTTTGCCATCACAGGAATTAATTACTTTTTAAAATATAATAAAATAGAAAACAGTTATTTAAATTGTAAGACTATTTCACAATATTAATGTTTTTGCCGTATTATTAATTCAATAAATGCAGCTTTGGTGAGCATAAGATATTTTTTTCTCTCGTAAAAAATAATAATAATCTTACCAACCCTAAATTATGGTACAGTATGTTATAGGATTGCAATATCTGCCTTTTTTTTTTTGCTTATCGACCGTAACATGAAAACAATTATTGGCTTTTCTGTATTTGCCTGAATTTTAATGTTGGTTTATTCCTGTAGTTTGATTATTGGTTGCGTTTCCTGTAACATATGGTTGTAAATGATAAGTACTGTGCCTCTGATAGGAAATCTGAGCATTTGTCAGAGCTTTACACACACACACACACACACACACACACACACACACACACACACACACACTTTCTCGTGTGAGTGTGTCGAACAGCCATTAGTCCTCATTGATAGAGGGAACCTTTACTCTTTGCAGTGTTGTGCTATGATTGCCCTTATATGGGTGTTGACCTTGGCTGTCTCTTTCCTTTAATGGATGGATTTGTTCTTTCAGGCCATGAGGAAGCGATAATGTGCTCTCTCTCTCTCTCTCTCTCTCTCTCTCTCTCTCTTTCTCTTTCTTGCTTTTTGGGCCCATATAGGGGTGGCGAAGTGAGAGGGCATTAGTTATTAATAAGGTAGGCCTTTGGTCTTGCCGAGAACCCCCCCCCCCCCCCCCCCAAATGTGACATGGTGTATAGCTTCTCCTCTTTAAAAAAAAATCATGTTGGTTTGCTCAAACAGACAAGGTGCAATCAGCAAAAACTCATTTATATGTTTCATTATATATAAATATATATTTTTTCCCATCTTTGTATATATTTTTTATTTAGTTTATTTTTTCTTGCTTGCTTTTGGGCCTATATAGGGGTGGCGAAGTGGGAGGGCATTAGTTAATGCATTAACTAACATGACCTAACAATGAGCTATATATTCGTACAGCATTTAATAGCATTTGTTAAAATCACCATGAAATCAAAATGGACAATTCCTATTTTTTTACAGAATCTTGCTATATATGTTGCTATATATTTATCCGTGGACATAATTTGTTTTAATTCATAAACAGTAACCTTGTAATCTTTCACCAAAGACGTTTACACTACGTACAATCCGGGCGAATGCATTTTTGACTACCTCTGGTCAAGTGGTCGAAAGCTCAATACCTTTTATACCCCTATAGCGTCGTCCACTTGTGATTGGATTCAACCAAAACACATTTTAATACCAGGTGTAAACACGTGGGGCTAAACTGACTGCAAACTGGCAACTTCCTATGGTCCAATCAATTGCCAAAATAAAGTCCTGCCCTACAGTTTTTTTCTCATTCTAAGCCGTTTCACCCGGATATGTACGCCACAATACTATCGCAACTTCCCATTCATGCTGACTTAAATGTTAATACAAATGTTAATGTTAGTTCAAAGTGTAGAAATATTGTTCATTGTTAATTCATGTGACGTAATATAGTTAATTCATGTTAAAACATTTTTATCAAAGCAACTGCATATAACTTTTTCTTTCTTCCTAATGTTTTATTTTTTTCGCATTCTTGCAGCCATTGAAATGCACAAGGGGTGTTGATTTTTTATTCAATAGAACTTACACAGGACATGTGTAACCATTGAACAGTATGGTTACACAATGCCAGCTTGTAATGTTGGTGTTCAGCTAATTATCAGCTCATTATTTGTCTGAGACATAATTTAAGTCGTTAATAATTAACAGGGTAACAGGTGTATTAGAGAGCGTTTTAACAGCACTACACTTCACGTATGCAAATATTTCCCAATAATTTTGCCACATTGTTGGAGGATTGCAAGTGCATAAGTCTTTCTCACAAGCATGCATAGACACGTATTCATAAAAGCTATTATTGTGGCTCCATCTGCTTAGGTGTGTGTGTGTGTGTGTTTATCAGTGTGAAAGATTGTAAAATAAATAGAGATGTAGAACAGGTGGCTGGACATGTTGATTATTCAGACAGTTTGGAAGTTAAAATGCAAATTTAGCAAGCGTAAATGAGAAAACCTTAACAGCACATCTGTGTGTAAGTGCAAGTGTTTATACGTATCATTAATGTAATTACAAAAATTGATGTGACTTTATTAAGATTTGAAGTGACCACGGTCAATTTTAGTGTTGAGTGTTTTGGCAGTGTTCACAGGTGGTCACAAGTGGTTGGACAGTGAAGATGTGGTCAAATCTCTTTACACTTTAATTATACTGTGACTTAAAATGTAATTATTTTTATGCATCTTTCATCATGCATTCTAACAGTAGTTATCTCTATTGTTTCTGAGATTGTCGTATATTTTTCCAACCAATTTGAGCAGTTGTGCCTGTGTAATTCATTGCCTTCTGAGATTTGAATTGGGTTATTCCTTTTATGGAGAAAAAAAATTACTGCCTGTTTTGTAAATTATGAAAGAACTTCTGGATATATTGGAGCTCAGGCACTTTATTATTTAAAGCTTGATTATTTACACAATAGTCATTGTTCTGTGACAGATTGAGTTTTTACTCAGAAATTGCTGGTAAGTTTCACAAATAATTACAAAGTAATTGCAAGCAACAGTTGAAATTTTAAGTAGAAAGACTGAAATAATATTTTCTAGTCATTTATTTTTCTAGTAAGTCTTTTGTTTTATTTACAACTTCGATTTTCTTTTTACTGTCAACATAAAAAAAAAAAATGTGTTACCATATTTTTAATTATTACATAAATTTATATAATTTTATCTAACATGAAAGAGTGAGAAATTATAAAAAACCGACCAATATCACAGCATTCATAAAATCCGTTGCTAATACTTGATCATGTTTATGTTCTTATTTTCCCACCAAAAGTTATATGTAACTTCCTGGGATCTGGCTTTTTTAGCTAAAGGAAATTTCAAAACAGGATAGAAAGTAATTGCACACAGGAAACAATGTAACTTGAGTACCAATTAAAAGAGAAAATAACAAAATTAAGAAACACCTTATTAACTTTTATAACTTAGCATTTTTTTTATATAAGAAGTGCAAAACACCCCGTGGCCAAATTTGGGAGCAAACCAAAGTGCCGGTAGTACAATTATTTAAAATTACCCTTTAATTGTTATTTTGTAATAAAAGAAAATGAAAAACTAATATGACTAAAAAATATGTTGCAACTATATGCGGAACTGATTAACATGTAGGCTACATATGCATTTTGTTCAAGGCAGTTTTGCTTAAGGAAGTGCTACCAGGTGGGTCCAGAAATGTCTTTATATTGTATAATTACTGTGTTTTATTGCTGGAAAGGTTCTTTACAACAGGGATTATCTCTGAAGACAAAATCAAAGCTTTGTTTTAGAATACACACGAGTGCATTCTTCATACGGCTATATGCTATTGCTGGAAGGTGTTTGTTCGTGTACAACACTAATGGCCTATCTGTTTCAGATGGCATCTTCATCTCTCGAGGAATAGCCTGATTTCAGACCAAATATCACGCATGTAGGAGTTTGTTATATACACTGTTATATTCATTCACACACACGCACTATTATACGACTATTTTGTGTGGGCGTTTGGTTTAACAGTTGCAAAATATGCTTTTGAACATTTTGCCAATTAGTGTGTAGCGCTGTTTAGTGGTTGCATCCACAAAGGAGAAATACAATGCTTAAAATGAAAAACTCACACACACATATACACACATGCACTCAACTTTTAAAACTTCGTATTCATTCTGAGAGGAATTTTAATAGAGTTGAATATCTCGCTCACAGTATTCAGCAAAACATCACATTAATTTGACCGATCAACAGCGAAGATGAATCCACAGACAAGAATATGGAGGCAGATGTGACGAAGTGGTGTCACAACAATAACATGGCTCTGAATGTCAATAAGAAAAACTCATTTTCGACTCCAGTGCACCCAGACAGATTCTCCACCCTAATCATCACTAATGGGGCCACAGCGGAGACTGTGAACTGCCTGGGGTTACTTGGGCTGCCGATTTGAAATTGTCCTTCCCCAGACCCTAAACACCAAAGACATTCCCATGGAAATAAAACACAGAGAGTTTTAAAAAATATCATTAAAAATTTTGGTGGCAGCTCTGTCTGGTATCCCTGTGACAAGATAGGCAGTGTTGGGGAATGTTACGCTTATTGCATTATGGCATTGCTCCTACTAAACCCAAATAATTACATTACAATTTTTATGGACACTAACATTTGGTGTTATTGTTTCTTCTTCTCACCAACATTAGATTGGGGCTCTTTCTCATTCAAATTGTCAGCGCTGTGCTTGGCTTGCAGGTGTTTTGCAAATTCAAAGTGGTAAATTTGAAGTGTTTGTCTAAATCTGTGTGACTACTTTGTAAGGATAGGGAGAGGTACATACAATTAATAGAAGAGTGACACATATGACTTAACACTTTAATAAGTAACTCTGGTATTATCTTGTAATTTCAACAATGCACACATTCATGTCTGGATGGCAACATTTCTTGATCCTGTTCTTTCTTGTTCTCCCCATTGTATCCTGTTTTTTTTATTGAGTGGCAAAAAAGTCATACAATATCCAAGAACTAATACTCACTCACTCACTCACTCACTCACTCACTCACTCACTCACTCACTCACTCACTCACTCACTCACTCACTCACTCACATGTCAAATTGTGCAATATGAATACATTAAGATCTTGCAAAGATAGACTGCTTGGCATTAATGTAATTATATCTTATATCCATCTATACAGTATAATATATATACATGTCCGGGAAAAAGAATGTATGGTAACCCCTACTACTCAGCTTTCTCCACAGAACAAGAGGCTGTTAGCTTAGCTTCCAAAAAAAGATGGCTGACACTATTTGTACATTCTGTGAGTGAGATCCCACCCTCTATGGGCGAGTTGAAAACATGCAGAGCTACACTACTGGCTGTAGTCTCTAGCCTCTGGCCAAAAAATCCTCAGATGACGCAAAATTACGAAAATTATTTTTTGCGTCATCGGAGGATTTTTTCCAGACAAAAATACAGGGGGACATGAGGGAGGGAAGCATGGTAATTCGAAAATACTACAGGTTTTCTACTGATACAAAGCTTAATGCTAAATGCTGTATCCTTTTAAGGGTAATTCTAAAAATGATTTCTGTTTTCAATTTGTTCTTCTTCAGGCGGCCATTGTAGAAGCAGTCATGCCACAGGACTGCAAAAAATTACACCGACAAAAAGTTTCACACTAAGCTAAGACTGACATTTTTGCCCTGCAATGAAATCTTTTATGATCCCTGTAATTTGTCTCCAGCACTAAATCCAGCTTTACTCAGGCACCATGGTGTACAGTAGGTAATGTGAATACCAGATACAAACACACCAGCTGCTGGTTTGTGACATTGTGATTCTTTTAAGTGTAAAGGGCCTAATTCACTGATCAGTGGTAACAGCACTGCTGTCCAATATTAGGGGCTGTTCACACAGTATGCGTTTTTCCATTCCACTGCGCTACTTTTCCATTATTATTCAAAGTAATCATGCTCTAGACGGACGTCTTTAACGTATAAATTTAATTCGTATTGTAAGGGGTGGTTTAAACCTTCTCTAATCCATTCGATAAGACATGTAAACACTTGATCGGATTGAAAACTGAATCTGGAAAGTTCTGCGCACATGCAATGATGTCGAAATGACATATGATGAACAAAACTAGCCGTTGTTGTTGAAGGAAATATGTCATTCTTAAATTCTCCTTCCACTCATCACCCCACCAGTCTTTGCTTGGACTCTTCTTCACAGACGCCTAGTTTTTGACGCGGGATAGTTTTTACTGCTTGATAAAAACTGTATGCTCATGTGCTCGTCGCCTCCTAATTACGACCCGAAATAGATAAATATTAAGTCTGCTCTTTAAAACAAAGAAAAGAAACAATGGAAGAAGGATGGCTGGAATGATCATCAACATTAATATTAGAATTAAATGTATTTTGACGGATCCGGCAAGAGCCTGGAGTTTTGTCTGATATAAAATCAGTTAACCAAACTGTATTTTGTCTGGTAATCAAAACTGTATTAACTAAAAGTATTCTGGAAGCCAGGGAAGAGCAGAAATCAGGAGACTAAGTGATGATTATAAAAAGAAAATGAGGAGGGTTAATTGAATAATTTTAGTTGTTTATGTGTTAATGCTCAAACTTTGTCTTACCAGCACAAATACTGTGGGCACAAGTCATTACACCAAAGCAATGGCAATGGGAAATAACTCACATGATGTTAAAAACCTTGACATTTTCTCATTCGTGAAGACAAACATTCCTTAAAACCACACAATCAAGATTAAACAACAATAGCATTGTAAGAGCAAGGGAAATAAATAATATAACAATACAAATTAAATTTAAACGATAAATTATTATGATTAATTAAACAAAGAAAATAAAAGAGATGGTAGCTCTAAAACACACTGTGCTATTGTGCTATTGAGAATCCTTAGATCCTTCAACACCCTACCAGAGATAAAATAGGGACTTTAGTTACATTTAAAAATTTTATCGGTTTTCTTTTTTCTAGGAGAAGCACAATGGGGCTTATAATGGTCTTGCAGTCTTCTAGTTAGAGAGGGCTCATTCGCCCCATGCAAGCTTGAAAGGTTTAAGAATAAAGCCAATTAGCTTAAGAGCACTTGAGTACAATATCCTTCATCGACTTGAGCTTGTCTTTCCTTTGAGAAACAGACATCATGGTTTTGCGGCTTTATTCTCAGTCTTTCAGATTCATTCAGCAAACTCACAATAAGAAAGAACAAGACAAAGGATTTAGTCTCAAAATGATTTACACATGCACAATTATCCATGAACTTGATAAATGTTGCTGATATGTTTTACTATTCACAACCAAATGCCTTTCAACTTGCGTGTGCAAAATTCAGAATTAAAGGGGTCATATGATGCGATTTCTTGTTTTCCTTTTTCTTTAGTGTGTTATGTAGCTGTTTGTGCATGTATAAGATCTGCAGAGTTACAAAGCTCAAAGACTCAAACCCAAAGATATATTCTTTGTAAAACTTAAGGCTCAGCAACAATAATGTACGGTATGTGTAAAATAATGACTTTTTGTAACCTAAAACCACCGTAAACACATTGCATTAAATCAAATACACAAAATAATGTTATTTTTAGAACCATCATATGACCCTTTTAAATGTAAGTGTAGCAATTTGTACGAATAGAGACATTTTTTGTGAATACAAAGGTTTTCTCTTTTATTAGTGTATCATAATTTGCGAATGCAAGAAAGAAAATGTGAATTTGTGGATCAGGTGACATACTGTATGTGCATTCATTGACGTCTTCATTCATTTGGATTTTGAGACGTACTTTTCACGGATTTCAAGCATTTCACAACCCACACACAACCTACAAATGAATAGGCCTGGTGCTGATTATTAATGTGTGCACAACTACCCATCTATTTGACAAATTCACAAATGCACGATCCACACACAGCTGTCTAAGACAACCTACTACCAAAAACAGACAATGGCACCGTAATCAAGCATTCTTCCCCATTTAAGACGCTTAATGTGGCTTAAGAAAGTGTTATTGAAGCACCAAATTTAGTACACAACTGTTAATAAAGCAAAGCTTACCTTGTACATACAAGCAGAAAAATATGAACTCAAAACATGCAAAGTTTCCTCATTATAAAAAACCCCAGCTTAATTTAGGCTAAAGCGTTAAGACAGTATAAATACCAAACTCGGCAAGACCAAAGGCCTACCTTATTAATAAAGCATACTTTGTACAGTTAAGCAGATTAAATCTGATTATGAACACAACACGCGAGGTTAGGCATTTTTCTCCATTAGAAAAGCATAAAAACGCGTAACGTGCAATATAGCGCGTTGCATGTTCAATAAGGTGTATAGGCTACTGAGTTTTAATATCACCATCTTACTGCATTAAGCCACGAAGGTCTGTGAGCCACAGGTGTGTGAGTGTGTAGATTATTTTCATTCTTTATTCAGCAGGCTTCAAATCAGCTTGATTGCCTCATCTCAAAGAGGTTTCCCCAACTGACCTCAAACCAGTTTATCAATCTTTATTTCTCTCAAGTTCTAATATCTTCCCACACATTATCTCAAATCAAATTCAATCGCTTTTTATGCACTCCACATAGCGTCTTCAAACTGACCTGAAATCAGTTTTTATAGCATTTGTTTACTGCTCACTTGGGCTGGAGGACAGCTATTTTGCTGAAGAACAATATTTCATTGTCCATATTTTAAGTATACTTTATCTAGTTAGTATACTAATATCAATCTACTAGAAGTAAACTTGTAATTGTACTTTTTCAATACTGGTTGGGACTAAATTGGCCCACTTTTTACAATACAGATTTTCCCACAAATATGCAGGCTTGTTTGTTTAATTTCTTACTGCCTTACTATGGTTGTACTGTATGTAGCATATATTTGAATCATGAAGCAGCATGGAAAAGTTAAATAGTATCAATACTATTGCAAGTGTTAAAATAATGAGAAATGGTGGTTCCATGGTGGGTTCCTGGACCCAAGTTTTAAAAAACACCATCTTAAACCTTAAATTCATTAATGTTTCACCAACTATTATTCCATATTCGGGTTACCTGTTACCTGACATACAAAACTTTTAGTGTTGTTGAGTTTTTCTAAAACTATTATGCATGTCATGTCAAATTAATATAATAAATTAAGCAATTAATTAAACTAAATCAATGATTTAAATTAAATGAAAGCCATCTGTGCATCTTTAGCACAAGCTGTATCTAGATGTATTTGCACACTGTCTAAAATCACAATAAAACTGAACACATCAATATTGCAATAAATCAAGGTCGACGACACAACAGTTTCTTAAATGTCTACAAACACTCAGTTAAGTTGAAGTGCTCAAAAAGGTCATAAGTAAACCAATATCCTTCAAAAGGTCTCTTCAATTCAACAGATAAGTCAGGAAATAGTCAAAGCCTATGCTTGCACTTGTGCGAGTTTCAGCCTGACCTCATGACGTATGAAACACCTGCCATTCAACTAATGCACTGCTATTTGTGTAAAGTAACCTTGTTGACAAGTTTAGGTGAGTATAGGGTAAAACCAGGGAACTACACTGCGACCAAAATGGTCGCATGCGACCTTTTGAAATGCCATTGCGACCCTAATTTTTAATGGGTTGCAAATGTATCACTGATTATTTTTGTACCTACCTTATGTTTTAGGCAATATGCTATGATTTACTATGAGCATTTATTAAAACAGAAATGTGTATTTTAAGAATACGTCTTATAACGTGCTCTGAGGATTCAACACAAAGTTGGCTTCAGCCGCGCGACTTAAAGGAATCGGGTTGATGAGCGCGTTTATGTCACACGTTTCCCGCTGTTCGCGCATAACTATTCTCTATTGGTTCTTTATTTGTTTTAAACAGCAGACCTAATATTAATCCGTCTCTGGTCATGATTTGGAGACAATGAGCATTGAACCGTTTTGCCGTGCTGCTTATATTATCACGCAGTAAAAATGCCCCTCCCCGCGGCCAAAACCAGTCGTCTGTGGATGAGAATCCAAAACAATTAGTGGGACGTTGTCCTGCTTGACTTCACAGGCGCTGAGTGAAATGAGAATTTTAGAATGACGGGACACTTATTTATATGACACTTTATTCAACAGGAAGAACAGCTCGTTCCGCGCGTCATACGTCATTGTACATGCGCAGTCCTTTCAGTTTCGGTTTTCAATCCGATCAAGTGTTGACATCTCTCGATCACATTACAAAAGGAATAAACAAACCCTTTCAATCCGATCGAAATTGCATTCGGATCGAGCTCAATCCGATCGATTAAGGTGTTTACATGAAGATCTTTTTAGTCCGATTATAAGTGTCCATGTAAATTGAATCTTCACAATGTATGAAGCACGCGAAATGTATAGACAGGTACATATCCCGTGACGCAGCAGCACACCCCACTGCATTTCGGCGTCAAGCAAACAGAGAAAGTGATCTGAATTGATAATTAAGTTCAATGTAGCTTATAATATAGCCTTATTTGTGGCTTATTATATTTCACTTAATTGTGAAGTGCACATGCATTGTTTTTTTTTTTTTGTATCTCTAATACCGAATAGTCAATACTGAAAATCTATTATAATATTATTTTATGGATTATATTTATTTTATTTTATTTTAAGAGTTCAGGAGTCTGCCCATCTGTGCCAACCATAGCATGTTGAAATCCAAAAGAAATTCATTTTGCACATTATTGTGTACTGTATTTTCTATTGCAGTAAATCTATCCCAACCAATGTTAAAGAAAACAAGGCGGCATGTGGTTTAAAAGATGGAAAGTAAAATAAAAAAGCACATCTGTATGCAATACAGTTCCATTATTGTTCATTATTATCCAGAGCGGCTTACTATAAATAATTTATGCGACCAAAACATGTTTTGCGCCAGTAACTGAAAAAGTTAGTAGCGCAAGTGCCACCAGTGGAAAAGGTTAGTGTAGTTCCCTGGGTAAAACACACAATATATTGTACCTTTAATGCCCTATAGATGGCAATATCTCTTCTTTTGTAGCAGAAATAAACTGCTGCAGAAGAATGTAGGTGCCGTGCAATATGTAACAATTGTACTACTTATTACAAATGTGTTGAAGTAAAGAGTACAAATACTTATTTAAAAATGTAGTAATGAGAGTAAAAGTTGCGTATATCTTTGAAACGAATTACATTGACTCATACTTCACACCACTATTGTTCGCGCAGCCCCTCTGTTACCTCACTTACCCCAGTTTGGGAAGTATACTTGCTCGACAGTAAATCGGTGGGCCATATCATGTTTTGCCGATGTATATTCTTTTTGTTTTATGCCTGCGGTAATTATGAATGAAACATCACATCATCATTGAGTATCAGGCATTGCCACCTTGAGGAATAAAGGTGAATTGCACTTATTGAGTCATCAGAGATTCAGTTATTGAAAAAAAAACGTACACTATTACATACCTTGGGTCACTAGCGACCCTATGCACTTACAATAAGTTAATTAAAAAACAGACATTCTTTTATATTTTTTTCTTGTTATATTGTTTATAATGAATTAATTGAAGGATACTTAGAAGGTTGACGTCTAACTTTTTAAAAAAAATGAATGAGGGGGAGGACAGTGAATTACATCCTGGTTTGCTTAAAACAGAGATTTGCGTTTTAGAGTTAAAAGATTAATTCTGTCATCATTTGCTTAATGTTGTTCCAGAGCCATATGAATGCACTGCAAATGCTGTTTCTTGCTGCCTTTAAGGTTACAAGATATTAGAGAATCAGTTGAGTTTCCCATGGCATGTATTTGTTCAAGTAAACCTTTAATTTACCCAAGAATCTCTGGATGAAAGAATCTGTCAAATGCATACATGCAAATGTTCTATCTTGTATCCACAGACAAGGGATTTGAGTGGCCCAGTCATTTGCACACTCGTTGCCTGGAGGAGGTGATGGACTCCTGTAGAGTTTGGGTAAAAGCCAGGAGCCAATGTGAAGCTATTCACAAGCAACCATTGATGATAAGAGTGTGCATTTGATTTCAAGTGTTACCTAAAAGCAGCATCCCGACACCAAGAGAATGCAGCGCCACTGATAAGAAACAGAAGACATGATTGCTGCAAACACTCCAACATAAAACTCCAACAAAAGGGCTTAAAGAGACACACACATACACACACGTTATACATCTAAATTAAGACACTACAGACTGTTGTTTTTTAGATAAATTCACAGCCAATCAGAGCATATTTGATGCCTAACATGGAGTTATGAGGAGGGCGATTTTAGACCAATGAGATTCGCAGTGGGTGGGCTAACCTTTGCTTACTTGTACATATATAATTTTTTTAACAACATTTTTTTTTTTAATGTGTGTGTGTCTATAGGACATATATTTTATAGTATATTTTAAATCCACAAAATAAATAAGCAGCACAACAATTTTCACCACTGATTGGTAGTAATAATAATAAATGTTTCTGAGCTGCAAATCATCACATTAGAATGCTTTCTGAAGGATCATTTGATCCTGAGTAATGATGCTGAATTTTTTTCTTTACTTGATTATTCTACAAATTTTAAATATTTTTTGCTCCTATAAAATTAGTTTCACTCAAAAAATGGTACGAAAGCTCTCACTTGGACGGTGGCTTTTAAAAAGGTTCTGTATCATTATGTACCATCAGGTAATATGTACACTTTGTACACCCTTGGGACCAATACAGTATGTACCTTTTGAGGTACTAATATGCACTCTTTAGGTACAAAGGTGTATAGTGACAGATTTTGTGCCTTTTTTTCTGTGAGTGTAGGTTTTAAATTTGCTATTGTTTGGGGTGATTGTCTCCAGTACTAAGTAACCCCCCCCCCCCCCCCCCCGTCTCACACACACACACACACACACACACACACACATACACACACACCTATTCTTCTGTGAACCTCTTTCCGTGGACAAACAACTTATTTAATTTGTACCAAGGGCTGAAACCACGTCTGGTGTTTTTGAGGTGTCTGTATATTTTGGTTTATTCTTTTAGAGGTTTGCACAGCAGTAGGGAAACCACAGCCCAGTTGTTGTTGTTCTTTATACTGTCTGTCATTTGTTCTTTCATTCTGCTGTTTTTTTGCTGTAAACGACAGCACAGCTTGTGGCTTACACATGAGTGTCTGTGATTGTGTGGCACCAAACCCCTTTGATTGCTTTCTTTTCTCTGACCAAGGGGAGGAAAGACTCTCTACTGGTCTTTCTCTTCTGTTTTCCTTTGCTTTTTCTCATGCTGTGAGGGAACAAGAGATGACCAGGTGAGGTTTTTGCTTAGTGTTAGTTGTGTGTGTGTGAGTGAGCTAATACACTCCTTTAAATGCCACAGAGTTAGAATTATTGGACGACATCACAGTTGTCACATACTCTCTCTCGTGTTGAGAGAATATGTGACATTCTCTCTCATCAGGGTTGTTCTGGAGTGTGTGTGTGTGTGTACTTACACAACTGTCTTTATGAGGACCGGTTTGAGTTTTAGACTATCGGACAAAGAGAGTGAAGTGAGGAGATTTGTGTGTGTGTGTCGTGTGACTGTGTCACACTGTGTAGACTGTGTAAGGTTCTATTTATGCCACTAGTGACCAGGTTAGTTCAAGTCCACACTACAATCCTTAATGGCATACAGTAGTCCACCCTAAAATTTAAATTCTGTCATTATTTACTCACCCTCATGTCATTCCAAGCCTGTAAGCATTTTTTTTTTTTTTTTTTTTTGCAGAACACAAACCTTTTTGAGATCTGAGAATGTTAGTAACCAATTTCAGTTGCCGTTGACTTTGACTGATTCTTTAAATATGCCAGGAAATTAGCTTCAAGCTTTCACTATTTCCAACAAATGACAAACTGGAAGTCATTAATTTCCAATGGAGTAGTACGTCGGGAGCCGTGTGGATTTCATTGTTCAGTCATTTTTATCATGACGAAGAAGCGGAGCTGCTTCATCACCAATTTAAAAGTTCCGTGCAATTGCCACCACTAGTTGGCGAAATGCGACAACCGTAGGCCTACGTGATTGTCAGAGATAGTGGAAAGATGGCTTCAGTCTTGATGGCTGTGACCCAATTCAAAGGCTACATTCTTCGAAGGACTCGGACTTGGATGGGCCACGAAGGTCGGACTGAGCATTGTTTAAATGCAACGGTCTGTCCTACGGAGGACTGTTCTTGCTGCCTAGTAACTGTGACAGCTGTCATTGATGAGTGACAGTAACGTTTGTACTAGACTTTTTTGAAAATAAAAACAGGGTTCACAAAACTAAATATGTTCTAAATATAATCGCACCTTAGTAAGATTTAAACCGCTTTAAAGTTTTTTCAAAGTACTTGCGTTTAAATGTGTAATTTGGCTATTTCTCTCCTTCAATCCTGTCGTCACTGGCACCCAATGCATGCTATGGTACGCAAGGCCATGAAGGATCCCTCTGTTGTGTCCTTCATTTCATGGGAAACGGAGGATGCATTTGGAGGCTACATTTGAAGGAGCCTTCGTTGCGCCGCGGTGACGCAATCGGGTTTTGAAATGCACATTTTGAAGGATGCTGCCTCTGAATTGGGATGCAACCGTATGTTTATTAGCTTAGCAACATTCTAACGTCAAACATCAAAATCGGAATGCTTTGCTTGCTTTAAAGTTCATGTAAACGGAACTTGCAACCGACTTTACTTCAGGAATGTGACACAGGAGGTTTGGAGGGGAGTGGTTAAAAAATGATCTGCCAAATCCATCAAACTGACGTCATCAGAGAAGGAACGCCATTACAGATAGGAAGCACATTTTCAGATTTTGACTAAAGACTTGTTTTTTTGACTTGTACTTTACACTGTAACTGATTATTATATATTTTTTTTACAGTGTAACGGTTCTCCTCCTCATATCACATTGCCATGGCAGCTCTGAACCTCAGAAAAAAAATCCCTTGTCAGGTATAATTGAAAAGAGAGTTAAGGGCTTAGCGATTGAAAAACATGCGGCCAACCCTTCCCTGCCTTACAATAACCATACCACAAATCTCCTCATGGGTTATGACAGTCATCTGGCCACTGTGCTGTTGTTGCCTGATGATAGGTTTTCTCGCTCTTGCTCTGTTTCGCCGCTCTCTGTGCTGTCCAGGGTTGGAATGTGAAAAGAAAATTGCTGCTTTAGCCTTGGGTTAGGCCCTGTCGACAGGTAACACACACACACACACACACACACACACACACACACACACACCACACACACACACACACACACACACACACACACACACCACACACACACACACACACACACACACACTGAGGTTCTGTTAACTGTACGCTGTCAGAACAAACACAGTCATATTTCAAAATGACCGCTACCTCCCCTCTCTCCCTCTCTCTGTCGTTCTTTCCCACCTCATCATCTTCTGTTCTCCTCTCTCTCCCTCTCTCTCTCTCTCTCTCTTTCTCTCTGTCCTTTTCCTTTCTCTTTCGGTTCCTTTCCAATTTGTGAGATTTAATTGGTGAGTTTAGTGGCTGGAGCAAGGTGAAGGGAGAATTTAAGGCGGCTGGTTTCTGTCAGATGGACTGAGCTTGGTGTACTCAGTCACTTAGTTCTCCCTCTTTCTTTTCCTTTTCTCACTATCTATCTACCTCTCTTGTTCTGTCTACCTGACTTGTTTATGGGGAAGTTCAAGCCGTTCTGGGAGAGATAACTAATCTGAGAAGAACATGTCTCTGAGGTAAAATGTAAAACTGCAGTAATGTATTCTGCCATATTGACCCTCCCTTTAAAACACCTATCCTTTTCTGTCCTCAAATGAGCCATAAAGTCATTTACAACTTTACAGTAATGGCTTTAAGCATCAGAGTTTTATGTGAGATATTTAAAGCAGCAGTGTGTCATTTCTGGGCTACTAGTGGCACCAAAAGGAACTGCAATCTGTTTGTTTGAGCGACCTGAGTATAACATGGGCTCAATTAAAGAGATGAGTTAGGGCGGGACTACCTTGCTGAATGTTTATATTATTTTAGGAAATTGTGTTCAGTGCCATTAGTTGTGAAGAAATTACACGGGCGCCTAATTGAATTGCAAAAATAATGTCTGTTTCTAAACAGGTTTCGTCAAAATGCCTTATTTGCCCTTGTTTGGACAAAACCAGATAGTTCCACACCATAATCATGCAATTAGTTGAACCTAAATAAAATGTTGAGCTACTCAAACCAAGTGGTCAATATTTGCCTATGATCCATTTCCCCAAAAACAATTCAAAAGTAGCTATATATATTATGACAAAATAGTTTGTGTGTGTGTGTGTGTGTGTGTGTGTTTCATATTATTATGTTTTACCCATTTGTTTATTGAGGGCTTTTAAGAGTGTGAAATTAACTGCAGTTACTGTACAGCTCGAGATAGTCGCTAGTGAAGGGCTTGGGACTGTGTGTTTTCTTTGGAATCTGCGCCAGCTGAACAACCACCATGATGATGAGGACAACTAACAGGGAGCTTCCTCTTGGTATTAAAGAAACCCAGGCTCATTGGAGAAATGTGCCTCTGGCGACATTTCTGCAATTTGTATTTTTGTATGTTTCACGACACTGTACACTTTCAAACTGAGAGTGTCCAGCGAGTAGCACTTAAAGTGCGTGACAGATGAACAGCTGAAAGTGAATCTGGCAACATTTTATTATGTTTTTGTAATGAACATATCAGTTCAGAAATGAATTGTGGTGAAATGCTCTATGAAAAAGGTTAATGCTCTATCGTGTTTGAAAATAACTTCACACATGAAAAGAAAACCCTACCCTAAACCTAACTTGATAGTGTTACATATAATTTGAGATATACATTTGCTGAAGCAGCCATGCCATTGTAGCTTGCTTCTATGGGGTTTTAAGCTTTTTATTGTGACTTATTGTATTTTATGGGATTTGTACCCAAGTGCTCTGGGCAATGCTGTACTAAGTGAGCTATCGAGCAAGTTCACTACATAAATGCCATGCAAATTTATTTAAACGCAAATTTACAGGCAGTGGCACGTATTTTTTTCTAATGAGCAATTTTTTTCCAGGTTGCAACAAAGACTTCCTTTGCTCAAACATAGAAACCTTGAAAGCTCCACAGAGTCACAATGTTTACAATTTCCAATTTAAATCGACCTGTTGGCTTACTTATAGCTGTCCCAGCTGGGATAGAAAAACATATTTTAATATTGAAAAATTATACTCTGGTGTGAATGTGGCCCATACATCACAAACACAGAGTTCCCCCCCACACAAATCCTATAGTAGTAGTAATGTAGGAACTGTAGGTAGCTTCTGTGCTACATGTTTAATTGAATATACATGTTCATGGTCATTCATCTGAAGCATAGACACAAAGCCTATTTCATACAGTCGCTCTCTTTCTTTCCTCTGATGATTTATTTGTTCTCTTCCTGTGCAGCTGCCCCAGAGATAAGTGGCTGTTTATCAAATTGCCTGTCAGAAACACTCGGCAGATTAATCCACAGCTCTTATCGCCGTGTTGAGAGAAAACTTCCCAGTGCTTTTAATTCACTGAATTGGATTACAGTATTACACAAGCACCTCTCGCGACTGGAGTGCACAACTCGTTTTAATACAAAAAACCCTCTTTTACAGCTCGTTCATGCTGGAAGCGAGCGATGTGATCCAACAGTACTACAACGTTCCTGTTATAGTCAATGAAACAGTTTAAAGTGAGTGAGTTTTGTGGTGACAGCTATAGAAGTGCAGACTGTGGTGATTCACATCCTGAAACCACTGTATACTGCAGGTGAGTAAGTCTAATGTGTATAACAGCAACTGACCTTTTTTAAAACTGTTCTAATTCCGGAAATATTTTTCCCATTCGCATTGTCCATAGTGAAAATTCTTCATTAAAACCGGCATGAATTGAAAACTCGCTCTCATTTGTAAATGTATGATATTGATCTTATAGGGGATTATCATGCTTCCGGGTTTCATGGGCGGGATTTTTCAACTTTGTGCATGTCCACTTCCAGCGCAGTTCAACAATGGCTGAAACGAAGGCTAGATGTCACTGCTCTGTTCCACTTTGTCAATCAAACAAACAACGCCAACCTTATTTAAGTTTCCATGGATTCCCGACTGAACTGAGTCTAAGGAAGAAGTGGATTAAAGCGGTTCGCCGGGATGAAGGGCCAGACTTTAAAATAAAACAAGGTAGCACGTATGTTTGTATAAATATATAATGCAGAGGTGGGGATGCAGTATAAATAAACTTAGGGTCATCCATCATGAGTTCCCCAGAGTGATGAGTGATTCACCGGAAGTGGCAGTGCACAAAGATCACTGAATGCGGAAGTACTACGTATCAGCGTGATAATCCCCTATTGTGAACAGTTCATATGTTTCTTTTCTTTTTTTTCTGACCTCGTAATGTTTACCGGTAATCAAATTTGAAAGGTGAGACTTTGTTTAATATATTAAATATCAAAAGTAACTGAAAAGTAACCTGGTCTGTCCTGTCTGTCAGCGTGTTGTCGGTGTCCTCTCTGCTCCGCAATGTATTTTTCACTGCCTGAGAACATGGTGTGGCGTGAGAGCGGTATAGCTTGTCGGACATAGCAACAGTAACTAAGGGGGGCGGGTCTTTGCGAACGGTCAATTAGAGCGTGCAGTTCCAGTTTTCACCACATATTTAAATTGGATTTTTTTTTTGGTGCATCGAGAGCACATTTCGGCCGCAAAGGCCTTACAGTCTTGCTTATCCTACGGTAAGTGCACATGATCATTTGGGACAGGGCCTCAGACACCCTCTGCCCCGCTTTATATCATAATTCATGCCTGCCAAAGCCATGGGCTAAATTTTTATATATCCTGCTCACTTTACAACTTAAAATAGTCTAGAAAATCCGTGAATATTTGTCACAGAATGCTGAACACCTTTACAATTTATTACTGATTCAGTTTAGATGTCTGTGTTTTGGATGAATATTTTGGTGTGGCTCTCTGCCCCACCTGCCCTTACAAGATGTACAGATAATTCTTTAATCTCTTAAATATATTGTCATTGTGTGCTCAATACAGAGCCTAGCCTACAGGAGCATTCCAGTGTTGTTGTATCGCGTCATTCTCTCGCAGTGTAGTTACATTGTTGAATGCTTTTTTGCTTTTGCTCTCATAGCTTGTGTCCTGATGGAAATACGTCGGAAGAATGGAAATAGGGGGTTTTAAAGGAAAAAGTGTGGAATGTTAAATATTAGGAAGGCTCGCCTGGGTCCAGCTTGTCTGATGGGGTGCCGTAACAGTTGCTGTTTCAATCCGTAGCTCTATATGTAAAGTAGCCCCATGGGACAGCAGGAAAGGGGGCTCTGCTCAGCCGGATGAGTGATTGAGGAGATTTAAAGGCTGCGTGGTGAAGGGATAGCGAGCGAGATGGATGGAGGAATGGAGAGAGAGATGATAGATGTGGTAGGCGTGTGCGAAATGTCTATAGGACACTCAGGTGTCAGAGTCCTGACAGCTCCCCGCGGACTGTAAACTTGTGAACTTTGGCGTCTATTTACTCACTCGCGGTCTCATTCGCTCGCTCATTGAGGTTTAAAGAGTGGGCGGGGCAACTCGTTGTCATGGCGATGAATGACAGCCAAGTGCTCCTTTAGTCCGTAAATACTGATAGAGTTTAAATGAGCCCTAAATGTTGCAGTGGTGTGATATCTGGAAGTTAGAATTAAAAATGTTTTATGATTTCATTCATCAAAGCATAAACATATTTTAGGTATGCTACATTTTATTAACATGTAATAGAATTCAGATTTAAGATATTAAAGCAGTAGCCTCAATTTTATTTATTATTATTTATTTATTTTTAATTGGACGTACTCCTCAAGATGACTACGGTATTGTAAATCATTAAAGTTTCTGCTCTGAACAGAAAACCGTGCCGTTTCGTCCCACATTTGGTGTTTTTGGCTTCCCATATGGAAGTTTAGAACACAATGAGCATTCCAGTCATATAGATCAGTGGTCTTACCTATCTAAAATTATTTTCCGAAATAAATACTACAAATCTTAGTAAAAATATTTGTGTTATTGTTTTTGCTTTTTTATTGTTTTAGTAATCTGTTTTAATTTGTTATTATCAAGATGATGACGTAGACATTGGTTCAAACAGTGAATGTGAGAGTAAATTCAGATTTTATTCAGGTCTGTTTTTTTATTATAAAATTGTATTTACTTTATTTGTGCCGTGTGCGAAATGCTAACTTAAAATCTTGACTGTAAACTTGTGAACTTTGCCATCTGTTTACTCACTCATTGAGGTTCAAAGATTGGGTGGGCCGACCTGTTGTCATGGCGATGACTGACAACCAAATTCTCCTTTAGTCCATAAAGACTAATAGACTTTTAAATTAGCCCTCTAAGCCCATGGCTAGCTCCTACCTATCTAAAATTCATCACTTCTTCTCATTTCATGCCTTTTTCATTCATTTTTAACTAGCTAGACCAGTCGACCGATAAATGTGCGTAACAATTGCACTCGAGTATGCGCCGGTGTGCTGTTGTATGTTAAGCATGCAGAAATCTTCTTTCCAGGTTTAAGTTGGCTCTAAAATCCCAGTTTCGTCCACCCTGAGATTTTAAACTATGCAGTCTTGCTAAATGAGATCCACTGTGTCCCCCAGCAGTGCACATTACCAGAGTTCTCTACACCCGCAGGCTTATGGGCATTAAAGTGCCTCAGTGACGCCAGGAATCCATTACTCTGCTATTTTGAGAATTCTACAGATTGCCCCCTGTGCGGAATAACAAGCAGCTGGGAATGGTCAGGAAGCTAACAGAAGGTCTGGATGACTGACAGGAGATCAGTGGGAACAGCCTGAGAGCTCGGCCCGGGCCCGGTTAACTGACAGCAGATCAGCACTGATAGGACAGGGGGAAAATGAGAGTGGTCTGAAAGCGCTTTGCTGGGGGCCAAAAGCCTGCCACAGCCCGGGTGTATGAATGGGGCCGGGGAACGGAGGAGACAGCAGCGGAGGGAGAAACGCAGAGCGGGTGGACAGAGATAAGCGTAGCTGAGGCAGGAAAAGAGAGGAGGTGATGAACATGTGCGAGGGGACAATAGTTAAGGGCAGTTGGAGGTGATGGAAGGGGGTTGATGAGGAGAGAAGATGAGGATGTGTGTGTATGTGTATGAAGGGAGAATTATGGACTGATGAGGGATGGAAAGGAACAGAGGAGAGGTAAGTGATGTGGGGGAAAAAAGGTATTTTCACTTCTTTCAAATCCACATCAGTGTACACACAGCTGTCCTGCTGTGAGCTCCCTACCGTGTAAATGAAGATGATGATGACATCGTTGGTCCGTTCTCAGACAGAATGATTGCTGATTACGTGTGTGTGTGTGTGTGTGTGTGTGTGTGTGTGTGTGTGTGTGTGTGTGTGTGTGTGTGTGTGTGTGTGAAGAAGAGAGGCACTTTTTGAGTAAATTGGTTAGTATTTTATTTAGTTTCAGTCACATACTACTTGCTTTATCTTAGTACTTTTTATGATTTATTATCTAATTTTCTGATTCATTTTTATTTTATTTTTGTTTTGCTCATGGAATAATCATGGCTACTGAGAATTCACACAGTGATGGCATTCTAAAAACAAGTACAAGTCCACGATGACTGACATTCCCTCCATGGTGCACCTTTAAGCAGAAGTCCCAATTTAGTCTCATTTTAATCTCAGTGCCATGTAGAAGACGCTGTTTTAATTTGTCTGATTTTATTTATTTGTATTTCTTTTCTGTTCTGCATTGTAATATCACTATTATCTCTTGTCATTTATGCTATGTCATTTCTGTCTCTCCATAAACTCTCTTAAATCACCCA
Source organism: Phoxinus dragarum (assembly GCA_033366665.1). Taxonomy (NCBI): domain Eukaryota; kingdom Metazoa; phylum Chordata; class Actinopteri; order Cypriniformes; family Leuciscidae; genus Phoxinus; species Phoxinus dragarum. Next base: position 137,979 of record JARPMJ010000596.1, on the reverse strand, counting down.
CTCTTTCTCGCTTTTCTGACTCTCTTCCTCTCTCATATCTCTTTCTGGTCTATGCTTCCTTCTCTTCATTTATTCTCCCTCCACTTCACGGCTCTTTCTTAACCAGTCTCCTCTCATCCTTGGCTTTTCAATTATTCTTGTTTTTCTTTAGTGTTTATTTCCTTTCCGTCTTCTAATTTCTCAGCTGGTCCCCCTCACTCTTTTCAACTCGATCCTTTTGCATTTGTCCCTCTTCTCTCCCTGTCTCTCCCTCTCTTAATCCTGACTGTGATGTCTTGTTGTTATTTCTCACAGAGATTGGCCTGTCATAATCTATGCCGCTGAGTAATCATTGTTGGGTTGTTGTTCTGCTATAAACGGTCCCCAAAAAAGTACGGCAGAAAAAAATGGCCCATCCCAGAAAGGGGACATCATCCTCTCTGCCAAAGAAAGATGACGGCCATCACACCTGAAGTACCAACCTGAGCTGAATACACAAGCCAAATAGAAGATGGAAATTGTGGAGGTGTGGCGGAGAGGGGCTGAAAATTGACTTTCGACAGCATCCATCCTAATACCAAGACTGTTTACTGTCAAACTTCATCCAATAACTATGATTTGGTAGTGAGTGAGACAGATAGACAGTGGGGAAAAATGGTTTGTTCTGTCCTATGTGCCGTAATGATGTTCTAGAGTAGGACAAATGGCCAGCTTTGGGCCGTTTGCTCACTTTTTATTGTATCCATTCTCATATTTAGCCGTGATTCATGGGTAATTATGGGAGAATTGATTATTTGAAACTAATTAACCTCCATTAGAGCAGTTCTGGCTTAAATATGAAAACAAACTATCCAAGTGGACTTTGCTAGTGGGCACGTTCAAAAACAAAAAACGCTATTTTATATCGCTCAAACCTGTCCGTTCCTCTCCACCAATCACACGCCTTTAATCTGTATAGGCCACCCACTACATCTGTCTGCATGAAGGGAGGGTGTGTTTGGGAGTCATTAGGTCTGATCAGTTCATTAAAGAGATTGAGCGAGTTGCACTAATGGCCACTTGAGTGGTACCATGCCGTGGAAGATCGTCATTCGTTATTTCTCTCCTTCTCATTCTCTTCCTCTCTCCTACTTCTCTTCGGTAGTCTCAGTGGGATTAATTGAAGGAGGAAAGCAAGAGGGAGCGAGAAGTGGAAAGACGTGAAAAACAGGAGAAACATGGAAAAAACAATCTCTCGCGTCCCCGAGGGATGGAGTTCGGTAAAGAACTTGTCTGAGGGTGTGTTGAAGAGGGCTGCATCCACTTGAGTGAAGAGTCAATGTCATACATAGGCCACGGTTCATCAACATCAGCCCAAATCACAACTGTGCTCGTGAAACAAAGAAACAGGTATGTTTGCAGAAAGCATAGTGAAACTACAAGATTTAAAGGGATAGTTCGCCCAAAATTAGTTAGGGATAGTTTAAATTCTGTCATAATTTACTCAACCCCGTGTAATCCAAACCTGTATGACTTCCATGCTTAGATTTTCCAAAAGATGTGACCAGGTGGCTTTCAACCACCAAAATAGACAAAAAAGCACCATAAAAGTGATCCGTTTGACTTGTGCACTATATTCCAAGTCTACTTGTGTGAGGAACCAAGTCGTTCTTCACTCCTCATGGTGCCCTCCACTTGGGGTTGGGCGATAAACGATATCATGCTAAGATTGCAATCAAATTTACGTTGATAACGATGAAAAGCTCTGAACATATTTACTTCATATGGACTTCTAATAGCCTATCACACAGCAGAAATAAAAACAACAACAGCCAGTCATTGTGTGTCACTAATAAGTGATTTCTGCATGCCTCTGTGTGATTGAACTGCGCGGTTTCGTCTGATACACAAACTCACACATGTGACGCTCTCTGTGTTTTCAGCATCTCGTCTCAATATACATGAACATATGAACTTCATCTTCACAGCTGCTTTGTGAGTCACTTCACACTTTTTTTTCCCCCCACAACTGCGAAACTGATTTAACCAACTAAACAACTAAACATTTTTTATTTGAAATGAAGCTGAAATAAAATGAAACGTAAATATTAAATGAAAAACACAAATAAAAAAAAAAACTTTAGGTTGAAGTACTAGAGCTTCTTAGAATATTTCTGCATTTATTCATCTATGTTAATATTTATAAAAATACTAATAAAATAGTTAATTTTTAGCTCATCACCAGGTTGAAGTACTAGAGTTAGTTCATGTTAAATAATGTAGTTAACTAATGTTAACAAATGGAATCTTATTTTAAAGTGTTACCAAAGCACATAAGAAAATTACTAAAACTTAAACTAATCTTAAAATTAAAACTGAACATATAAGAAATAGCTAATAAAAAATATGATATTATAATATGTAAATAATACTATAATAACAGTCATGACAGATTCATTTTTTTTAAATGTGTGGATCTGCTGTGTCTTTAAATAAACTAATATTTGCCATTTATTCATTGAGTGCTGAATGAATTGCGTTTAATGAAATGTATTATACCTTACTTATATATAAACATCGTATTCATAGCATCATACTGTGGTACACTACACCATCTGAAAGAATAACTGATGCTATTAAAATCATTGTTGTCCTTTACTCACAATGTTTGTGGGAAATGGGCTGTTTGGAGATAGAGCCACTAAGAAAATGAAAACAGCACAATAAAGAGATATTGAAGATCTGCGAGGCTCTGGGCTAGAGACTCAGAAAGCCTCTGAAAGTGTGTGTGTGTGTGTGTGTGTGTGTGTGTGTGTGTGTGTGTGTGTGTGTGTGTGTGTGTGTGTGTGCGCGCTCTTATCTGCATGTCTGTGTGTTCTCACAGACACCTGTAGTTCAATAATGTATTTAAAGGCCCATTACCCTTTTCCATTATTTACATAACCCTTCCTCTCCCTTTCTTCCCCCCACGGCGGAGAGATATAGAAGGATGGGGGGAATAAGCATGATTTCGATTGCAAGCAACAGGCAAGATCGAATCATTTTTTTCTGAGGAAATTCTCCCTCTGGCTTTCTGACACACTATAGCAAACAACAAATAAGCAAAAGAGAGTCCAGATAGAAGAAAAATAAATGTGGTGGTACTTTTTTATTTATTTAAAAAAAAAGCGATATTAGATATGACACAAATCTATTATGGGACTTGTGTTTTGAAATACCTTGTTTTAAACTGCTGGACAACATCCTGTAACTCTTCATTTTTGCTTTCTGTTAGTAGATGATTGAGGATATTTTGGATCACCACCTATTGTTGCAAGCGATCCCTGATGCCACAGCAGATGTTGCCGCTGATGGTAATTATAGGAATATTACTCTGTAAAGGTCATTTGTTTCCATAGAAATCCTGCAGATGCTATCTGAGCGAAACTCTAAAAAGCTCTGGAATCCCACATGACCCTTGGCTTGCACTGAAGTCCTCCCAGCTTAATGTAATACTCTGTTCAGAGATATCCTCACTGATATTAGCCTTTGTGCCCGTGTTGGATTAATAGGGTTCTTCTAATGCTCATGTATCCTCAAATAAGACAAATGTGTCTTCCAGCATCCACAAGGAGAGTAGTTCCTTTAATGGAGAGTTTTTCAGTAAGATGCACTTGGGTTCAGAGTGACAAGGTTTTTCAGTGCGCACATATTCGGGTAAACTAAAGCGCTGTTGTTCCTTCAAGGACTCTTGAGTTGATGTCTGGTCCTCTTACCTCTCGCTTCCTGCTTTCTTCACATTATGAAAAGAGTTATTTGGTCTCCTGTTTTTTGTTGTTTTATCACTTAAGGACAAGTCTTTCTGCTATTTACTTTTCCCCCCTCTTCTTTCATTTCTTGTCTTTTGCTTTTTACTTTTTTTTTTTTAGGGGGGGGGGGGGGGGCATCTTGGTCAGGTCATCTTGATTCATTTAAGCACTCTCATCTATTATCAAGGTTAATATCAAGGCCAATTTTCCTGAGTAAAGGCAGTCAGTGTAAGCAAGTAGCTATTTGCATGTGCATGAAGTTTTTAAACATATTTCTTTCATGAAAGTGTTTGGCCTGAATGGGTTGAACTAGCTGTCAAGGGCTGGTCAGAGCAAATAAATAAATAAATTCTGCGATTTTATGAATTATAAAAGTATCACTCTGTCACGGATTGGCTGAGGATCATACAAGGGGCGAAGCACAGCGTATCTATGTAAATGCAGCGTAATTTGATTAAATAAAACAAAAGTGCGATAATCCAACATTAAAGGGTTAGTTCACTCTAAAATGATAATCTGTCAGTAATTACTTACCCTCATGTTGTTCCGACCCCGTAAGACTTTAAGAGTAACGTAACTTAACAAACTAAAAGTCTTACAAGGAATAATACATCTGACAAACTGGGTGTTTTGTATATGTAAATATTTATATGTAAAGTGTACAGTATTAATGCAGGCTATTACCACATATTATGTATTGCAGCATCTAATATGTAAACCTTTTTACGCATAACTTTAGATTCGTAAACATTTTTGTTTCTCTATAGTTGATAAAATGGTTAAAATGGTAAGGGTTTTAGATGCGGTCCATACAGGTATATTGATTAAGTGACAACTCTAACTTCATGAAAATAAACATGCTTTACACTTTATGTGGGAATATTCTTATAAGATGAGTTTGGACAAAAACAGATTTAACTAACTTTAAAGAAAAATAGCTTCACCAGACACAATAATTTCATTCATTTAGACAAAATACATCTGATAATACAAAGTTCACAGGATTTAATGCAATTATATAATAATAGTGCATAAATATATCATGGTACAATGACAATAATATAGGGTAATTTGAGTAAGAACAAGGTACAGCAGTGATAAAATAGTACTATGTTAGCATAAACAGTCTCTAAACACACTTGTTTGTTACCAGAGCTTTACTAATTATATATTTATTGCTCCTGGAGAACAAGAATATCTTGCAGTTTATAAATAAAAAAACAATCTGTGTAACTGGACACAATTTGATACTTGGTGTGAAAGGATTGTTTATGATGCAATATTTTTCACAGCAAGGTTAGGTAATTGGCTTTTACACAGCTTGAATCATTTGCCTGAAAGATTTCTCAGAAAGATTTAACACCTGATTATCACCAGGGTGTTAAATGTACATATTTAATACCTTTATATTATATTATATTATATTATATTATATTATATTATATTATATTATATTATATTATATTATATTATATTATATTATATTATATTATATAACTTTCAGTCATCTTCAAGATGTTTCAAAGACTTAACTGCTGACTTAGTCGAATATGTGGCCTTCTGTTAATTCGTTCCTCGTGATTGTGTGAGGGGTTTGATAACAGAATAAAGCGTTGATTTGTCTATTGAGCGAGTTCTTTCATCTTAATGGGTGTTTTCATTTGACTTTGAAGCACTTGTGTTGCTTTAGTTTTCCAATTTTATTCTTGGACGGAGGCATTATTTTTTTTGCAAAGAGTTGGCCCTGACGTTCACACGCTGCCGAGCTGTGAAATCTCAGTTTATTGTCTTTGAATCAAATACAGTGTCTTTGTACCTTTGCGTAGCACTTTTTAGTGTGTGTGAGAGTGAGTGAGTGAGTGAGCGAATGTGAGAGAGAGAGTAATTTAGTTTTCTTTTTCCTATTGTGCCGTAGTTCCATCTTGTTACATTTCCATCTTCTCACTTTGCCAGTGAGAGGGAACAAACGCCTCAGACCTCCCTAATGAATCTGTGAGCAATTTCTTGCCTATTTCTGCGTGTTTGCCTGGAGTAGATTCAAGGCTTCAATGCAAGCATTCTGTCTAGATGTTGTGTTTGAAGCCACACATGTCACATAACACACAGCACTGGCACAGCAGGGCAAGACATGTTGACCCACTTAGCGTATCTTCCTTATAGTTAACGCACCCTCTGCATATACACATGCATAAAACATCTGTTTGTCCCTTGTGAATATGTGTGTGTGTATGTCTGTCTGCACACAAACACGCTTAGGGATCTTTTTTTCTTCATCCTTATCAAACTCTGATCAACAGAGCATCGTATGAAATTATAATTACAGTGACATTCTGCTCCCCACTGTTCCCTTCACTAGAGTAGACATGCGCACACACACACTGCTCCAAGCCCACATAATGTTTCCCACTGTGCCACAAAAAACAGACATCACTAGTCGCTCAGGGGAGCTTCATCAATCCCACATAGAGAAAAGGGAAGACGCAAACACTGCAGCCCACACGCAGAGAGAGCAGCCGTCCCCTAAACATGCCTTAATTAACATGCCTTTGTGTGAGTTTGCGCTTTGAGTCTGTGTGACTGTGATCTCCTGGTGCCCTTTCTCAAAATCATCACAGCAGTCTTCGTAATGCTTTCTCCCTCTTATTTTCTCTTTTTCTCACATTGTCATTCTGACCCACCTGCACAAAGCTGCATAATGTTAAGTGTCTCTGTTGAGGAGACCAGCAGATGGTCTGTTTCGGATGCTCGTGCTGCTCAGGCTTCTTGACTAGACTAGCTAGCTAGAATTCCTTGTTTTACCAACTTCATTATGCTATAGTGAAGCATATAAAACATAAGCTAGGCCTACATAAACATGTAATATTACACATTATATTGCAATATAATGCATATTAAAATGTATTTATTCCTGTAATGGCAAAGCTATTACTCCAGTCTTCAGTGTCATATGATCCTTCAAAGGTTTCAGGAATCTGTGATGAATGGAAAGTTTAAAATAGTAGTATTTATTTAAAATAGTTTTTTTTCTCACTTTTGATAAATGTAATGCCTCCTTACTGAATAATGGTATTGATTTCTTCCAAAACAATAATTTTTCATCATTTACTTAGTCACAAATCTTTGGAAACCTTAGCTGTCAGGAAAATACATTTTTAAGGCAATATATTCTGTGCTTAGAAACATAAATTTGGTTGTGTTGATCAAAACGCTACTGTGTGTCATCTGAAGGTTTGGAATATAGTGAAAGAATATAATACTTTTATGTGATTTTTGACTGCTCCTTGACTTATATTTGTCTACAGTGAAAGAAAAAGTAAAGTTTATTTAATTTTTTTTGCAAGTTTTTGCACACAGTAAATTTCAGAAAATAGAAATCTACTTAGTAAAATTAACAAAGAAAATAAGTATCTTTAACTTGGCCAGTTAAAGTTTGTTGAGTAATTTCTACTTAGTTGAAGTTTACTTTGCAATAGCCTGTTTCAAATACATTTTACTTAAACAATATAACACTGATTTAAGCCATGCTTCTAGTGTATGCTTTACTTAGATCATCGAAGTAAATTATACAGTAGATATTGTGTAGACAACATATCTTCTAAAAAAGGGAAATATATCCACCCGAACACAGAGATCTAGGTACTTGGTACACAATACACAATAACGGTAACATTCGTTGGATCATTTTTTGAGTATGAATGTGTCATTTGGAGTAAAAAATTAACTGCAGATGTTGTCACAAAACAGTAAGTCACTAAAAAGAACAAAAGCAATGATAAAACAGCTGAAAAACAGTGAAAAATGCAACCTTATTATGGAGTAGGTTTTACCCAATTGGGTAACACTTTACTTGAAGGGGTGTGCATAAGACATGACACCTTCAGAATCATGGCATGACACATGTTATGAATATGAAGGAGGTTTTATGCATGTTTATGACAACTGTCATTAAGTGTCATTCGCTCATGACATTTTTAATGCAAATAATATGACATTGTTTGAGATGTCTTTGTTATGGCAACTTGACATAAACCAATACATCATAACCTGTCAGTTTCTTTGCCATGACAACTTGACATTAGTTAAGGTCAAGAAAAAACATTCATGACACAGTCATAATGGCCTCATGACAGCCAATGTCAAAACCAATCACATGACAGTTTAATGTAATGTTAACCCATAAAGCTAAGTAGTTTCTTAAGTTTGATAATTAATCTGCTATGTCATGTTTATGACATATGACAGGTTATGATGTCTTGGTAATGTCAAGTTGTCATGACAAAGACACTGACAGGTTATGATGTATTGGTTTATGTCAAGTTGCCATAACAAAGACTTTATTTAATCTAAAAACTTTGCTTTTCTTTAGTATTTACTTCACCACAGAATCATTCTCATTGTATAGAAAAGATCAACATACAATCTGCTAAACATTCTGCTGAAATTGATACAGGTTTGGCACAATACGAGGTTATGTGAATGATGACAGAATATTAATCTCCTAAAAGTAGTTATTTGACAGGCTGAAGTCAGTGTCTTTGCTTCCTTCCCGATTTTCTCTCTAACCTTCTCTCGTGCCTTTCTCTGTATATCTGTGGATGATGCCACGATAACGCCCAGGTATATTAGAGAAAGCAAAAACATGTCACTGAAAACCAAACACTGGCGAGGGAGATAGCAAGACACTGGCAAAATAACAGCAGGAGAGATGCAAAGAGAGGAGTGAAGGAAAAGGATAGAGATTGGAAGGGGGTCGAAGGAAATGAAACATTAAATTGTGGCTGTGTTTAAAGAGACCCCAGTGCATTCTGGGGAATATGCATCCTGCTCTTTGCTGTGGCAAGCAATCTCCCGTCGGTTTGGTGTGCGAGTATGTTCGTATGCTTTGCATGTGTAATGGATGCCACAGGAGGATGACAAGATAGAGGGATGCTGTCTTGGGGAAGAACCAGACGAGAGCTTGCTGGGGAGAAAGTGATTTCGAGGAAGGAGCTCTCAGATATCAAATGAATGTGCAATTCTGCCTCTGCCTGAGGCAGACATTGTGGACAAGACATAGACAGAGAGAGAGAGCAGCATTACAACCTGACCTGGCTAACGAAATATGTTTTTCTCTCTTTGTCCCCCCTCTATTCACTTTTTTTCTATCTGTCTTCTAGTTTTCTTCACTTTTGTGGATTTCTCTCGTCTTGCTTAGTACTGCTCCAGTTTTTTAAAAGAGAAAACATCAACACTATAAAGTGTCTAATCTTCTACGATTTTCTACTTTAAAGGTGAAGTTAAAATAGAAGTTTCTTCTATTCCATTATAAGATATATAAGCCATTTGTAGGTTGATTGATCTGTGGTGCTTGATCAAAATAAATTGTTTGAACATCTTGACTAGCCTGACAAAGGCATTTTTCTCCCATTATGTTGAGGTATCTGGTCTATTTTGTTTCCCTACTTTAGAAACAGTCCCACAGCAAAGGATGCCAATGAGAAGTGAAGGAGCGGGAAGAAAAATAAAGTTTTAAAGCACCCTTGCGAAAACAAATTGGGACAGAGATGTAAGTGAGGATTAGGAGAGTGTAGTCCGGAAGAATAATTCATGAGATATTGTTCATTAAAATGAGTGACCAGATCACAAGGCCAATGTTTGTTGTCTTTTTCACATTACGAGACCAGAATAAAAAGAAAAATCCCAAAACTCACAACACAAGCACTCGGACTAAAAAGAGCTTTGGCCACAGACATTCTTATGTTCCCATATTAACAAGGATTTGGGTATATTCTAATTATGTAAGCATCATGTAAACTTGATTTCCATAACCATATTTAGCCAATATAGCCAATATGATGTCATCTGAAAAAAGCAGGAACACCCCTATTAATCGCTCTATTAATGCCCAAGCAAAAGCAATTCTGGATGATATTAGATACAGTCAGTTTGAAAAGTCAAACGATTGAAGAGCAAAGTATAGCATGGCGTCGCTTATAGTAGATTAGTATCAGTGTAGCATAACATAGTATAGCTTTGTATATAATTTAGTATTGTGAGGCTTAGTATAGTGTATCACTGAACAGCACCTACTGTACGTGCACTTCATTATATTGCAAACCTACCGTACAGTTGGACTTTGCTGATTTTACTGTAGTACTTCTTTGTACTAAGATTTTACTGCTGTTGTACTTCGACAGTTATACTGTAGTATTTTTTTTGTAAGGGATAGCATAATATAATAAAGCGTAGTAAAGTATTGTATATATTTTAGTATAGTGTAGCTCAGCACAGTATAGCATAATGTAACTTAGCATAGTATAGTTAAACAGTACACTAAACTTAGCATAGTTATAATGTAGTTTAACATCGCAATGCAGAACTGACCATGCATTTATAAATGTGCATGCCCAAAACATAGGGATTTCTGGTTGATATTAGACACAGACAAAATAGACACAATTTGTAAAGTATTATACAAAAACACATATAATACAAAATAATGTTCTTAAAGTATACAGTACAGCTTAGTGTATAGCTTAGCATAGTATAGCACAATGCAACTTAGTATAACTTATACTATAGTATAGTTGAATATAGTATAGTACAGGGTTGCCAACTTTGGTTGCCTGACTAGAGTAAGATTTTGATGGCATGGGCCCCTTTTAAGTTTTAAAGCAGAGCTATGTATTTTCGGGTATTTCTTCATTCTTTAAAACGTCTTAATGAGAAAAAAGTCAGAATTACCTCTTTTTAATTGCAAGTTTGTCTTTTTTTCAGAATTGTGAGATATAAACTAGCAACTTTGAGACAAAAGTCTGAATTTAAAGTGTATATCTTGCAATTATAAACTTACAACTCACGATTCTGACCTTTTTCCTTAGAATTGTGAGATATAAACTTGCAATTGCAAGTTTTAATATATAAACTTGCAATATATAAACTTGCTATAGGGTATATGTCGAACGTCGCATGACGAAACCGGAAACCTGGTCTCATCGCATCCGCTTGTCATAGAAAGTGTTAACAGCCGTATGAACTGACGCCGATATCTATGGAATTTTAAGGTAATCAGCTAACCTACCTATCTCACTTTGTTATTGGCGTTTTATTCTATTTAAATATCTTAACGTTAGTGTAAAGATTTTTTTTTTTTTTACTTTTAAATATCGATCTTCACATGCGAGGGACATTGGTTATGATCATCTTTGCTCGCTCCTTTTAAGTTATCTTGAGTAAAACAGTAAAAAAATGCATGAAGCACATACAAAAGACCTGAACCGGAAGCGATGCCTTCTGTTTTCCGGTTTCGTAATGCGACGTTCGACATATAGCCTATTCTGAGAGAAATAGTTTGAATTGTGAGAATTTTGGAATTGTGGAAACAGGGCTCCATAGTGTTGGCAACCCTGACCTACTGTAGTATAGCATAATCTATCTTAACATAGTATATTGTATGTAATGTAGTAGCTTAGCATAAAATGTCATGCTTAATGTAGCCTATAGCTTAAAATGTAGCGTAACAGTGTAATATTGTATATAATTTAGTATTGTGTGGCTTAGTATTGTACAGTATAGTGTAGCCAAGCAGAATGTTATGTATTATTGTGACTATTATTATACTAAAATAGTACAATGTAGCTAAGAATAGTATGTTATTGTATAAAATATAGTAGAGTGTAGCTTAGCATAAGCTACATTTATCTTAGCATAGTACAGTGCAATTTCAGTGTTTCCTAATTGTCCATTGTTTGATTTTGCATTGAGCAGCTGAGTTCTGTAAAGTCTTCTGGAAGAGTAATAATAGACTTCTGTCACACAGTTGTGTGTTAAATGCAGAATACCTGATAGAGAGATAGTGCCTCCAGCATCAGCAGATTAATGGATCCTCTCATCAGCCTCGTCTCCGGCATCAGATTATCCCTCAACAGCATCAAGAGTGCTCTAACTGCCAAAGTATGCGTGTGGATCTTATCTGCGATTCTGTAGAACCACAGTGAGGGAATTGTTTACAACAGAGAGCTTGTGTGTAAACACAATAACGTTTTTCTGCATGTGATTCCAGGTCATGCAAATTTCTCTCCCGGTATGAATATGTATGGAGCCCAGGCTCTGATTAGGGAGCACTGAGATCTCATGTAACATTTATCGAGCACAGGAAGGACAAATACAGCATGTTCCTCATGAAATATGGACTTGATATCTTAATATGCATGTGTCTGCGTGGACGTGCATCTGTGTGCATATCTTATCGAGTCACGCCAGACACTGACCAATATGGTGACTGTTTGCTGATTTGATCCATACAGTAGTAGTGGGTTTATATACGGATACTTGTATCATAAGGGCAGAGTCATCAGGCATTAGTATCATGTCTCTTGAGGAAACCTCTAATGCAAACAGTCTCATGATTATGGGATTATTATAATGTCTTAATTTTCATGCAGATAGCAACTACACTCTATTACAAACTGCTAACTTTATTTATCATGCATGCTTCTTCAAACAGAAAGGAGATTGTATCTTTAAGCTGTCTTTTCACTGTCAGCAACATCGGGTGCGAATAAGTCTTAATTAACAATCAGTTTGTTTTTGCATTTGCACCCATACACACATGTGATGTTCTTTTGTTGCACCCTCAGTAAAGAAGCTCAACGGCGAGAGCTTTTACTACCCTTTGAATAATGAACAAAATAGCATCTCATATTGGAGAAACGACTGGAAAGTATTATGGGTTGCCCGAGGCTACAGTGTTAAACAATGTATATTATTATCTTTCATAATATTTTTTCGAATTGGAATTCATGGCATAGTGTTTAGTCGCACAAGATGTTTCACTGCTTAAATCGAATTTGAAAAGCTAACTGACTGTCTTCAATGCCATGAACCCCCGAACATGATGATCCCCTCGCAAGAGAACTCCTTCTCAAAATACAAAACCTGCTATATATTTTCATGTACAATACTGACCCATATAGTGCAGGAATGAAGAATTATAAATATTTGCAAATATATTTGTTATGGTAGTGGTAAATAAACATACTTAAATTAAATTAAATATTTTAATTGAAATCTTTCTCATTGGACTAAAATCATTTATGATGCTTTAATGTCAAGACCAAATGTAAAATGTATTTATTATTATTATGTTCTCATTATTTTTTCACCGGCCTGGCAATTGATGCAATCAATACAAACCTTCCTCACACGCCACCTGAGATAGATTTACAGTAACACTCTTACAAACATTCTTGCACTTCTTGTCTTTTTGCATGTACTGTATAATAGTAGTGAAAATACATTTTGTGCAATGTTTTTATTATCATTGACACTCTCGTGACTGCTTCAACCCTTTGAATAATTCAACCGCAGTATTTCTCAAGGTGAAAGATTATTTCTTGCTGAAGGTTTCCTTTTTTTCCTGTTTCATTTTCCAAATAGGCTTTGTGCTTTCTTGTTCATTGATAAATGGTATATCTTGAGTGTGTGTACCCCTTGCATTAACACAGAAATTGCAGACTAAAGTTCACCCCAGATTGTCCCACAGGTCGCTTTTGAAGGTTATTGCAAAGTTTCCGTTCAAAGTTACAGTAAAGTTAAAACCTCTCACAAACCACAGCAATTCTAGTTGTAATTTACTGTTTAATTGCAATTTCAGCCTTGGCTGACCGGCTGTGGCCCTACATATGGATTTGAGGCTGCGGAGCTGAAGTCTATCATCAGTTAGCCACACTGTCCGCTTCACGCTGTGTGTTGTGTGTGTGTGTGTGTGTAGAGGTAGAGGAGTGCTCTCAGATACTGGATAATATGCTCTTCTGTTGCCTGAAAGCACTGCTGCTTTTAGGCTCAAAATTAGAGTGCTCAACTGCCAAACATGCATCCGTGGTCTCAGACCACCACAGAAACAGACTGGTTACGTTTATGCGCTCTCAAGGGCTTCTCTGGTGCTGGCCAACAAAACACTAGATGCCACAAAGGGGAGTGAAACTCATTTGAAACATCTTATTTTGTGTTTAGATGTGTCTCATTCTGTTCCTCTAGGAGCCCTGAGGGAAACGGTAGTTTGGACACACTGAATGTATTCTCTTCGAATGCGAAACCTCTTTTAGATGCACAGAATTTGGCTCTGGCCACGGATTTTGAATTCCCATGGACAGTGGTAATTATGTTAAGTGGTATTTGTATCTGTGCTCTTTTTTTTCTTTGCCTCTTACTCTCTCTCTCAGATGCTCACACTTTTGCTGTGGAAAGGCTGTTCTGCAGGTGTTTGGGGGCCGATGGAGAGCTTGCAGAATGAATCAGAGGTTTATTAAACAGCAGCCAAAACCAGAGGAGAGGAGATGAGATGAGAAGCGAACAGATAATGGGAAGACGAGATGAAAGAATCTGGAATGCAGGTTTGCAAAGCTTTTAGCGCCGGGGGTGGTGGTATCTGAGAGAAATCAGTAAAAATAGAGATTAATAAAATGAATACATTAATTCCTGCAGCTGAAGATTTCTATATTTACATTACAAAAGTGTTTTCTATCAATTCTCATGTTTTATGACATATCATCCATCACTTGGTGAAAAATTCAACTTCACCTCAGCCAAAGTCTTAAACGGTTCACGAATGATATATTACTGCTGCGTCAGGGTATAATACAGCCAAACAAAACGTTTTGGTAAACTAAAACTCCAATGTTGGCTCATCTACTTGAGTCTCGAAAGGTAAGACAAGTTTACATTTTTATATTTTGTGAAGAAAATATCAAGTCACCTTTATTTATATAGCACTTTACACCATACAGATTGTTTCAAAGCAGCTTTGCACTGATAACAGGAACATTTTGCATTTCGGCTGTTGTTCAGATGAAGTCAGTTCAATGTTGATTCAGTTCCTTTGCAAAGATCATCAATTATTCAATTAGTTCATTTCATCTATAAAGCAGTTCTGCAAAAAAAGTATGTCATCGTCCAGCTCAGTTCAGTTCTCATTCAACAGCGTCAGTGCAGTATAATTAATATTATCGTTGCATATTAAGTGTCCCCTACTAAGCAAGTCAGATGCAACAGTGGCAAGGAACCCGAACTCCTTCGGGTGACAGAATGGAGAAAAAAAACCTTGGGAGAAACCAGGCTCATTCGGATAGGCCAGTTCTCCTCTGGCCAATAAACGAACACGGTGTCATTATTCAAGCTGCATCCCAACTTAGAATTCAGATCGGGTTTGGTAGCATTCAAATTTTCATCAAATATGAGCTAGGATGTACTTCTTTGGTTACCATCAAATTATCAAAGATATTTTGGTCTTGAACGCTTCGTCCTTCCATTTGAGGTATGCAACACATTTAAAAGTATATACCTAAGAATAAACAGTTATAATAGTAACGTTCATATAAGCAAGCACCATTGATCATCCTGCATAATGTATTCTGTATCTTGAGATTTCCCTTTTGGAGGGAAAACTTGCAACAAAAAGCTCATGGAGAAGATGGATGCTTTTTAATGTCTCAGTTCTCCTTAAACTTCTTAACAAGCATAGAATTGACATATTCATGATTTAGTTTTTTTAGTGATAGCCGAGAGCACCTCTCAGCTCTAGTGCCACTGCCTGGGGGATATAGAGATCACTGTCAAGCGACTTGTCTAAAAGAAGCCATACCGTTTGTGCTGATAAGTGAGTGCATTGTGGGTTTAGTCATTTAGCACACACTGTTATCCAAAGTTATTTGCGGAGGGGCAGTTAAAGGGCATTTCCTCTGCTTCGCTCATAGA
>JARPMJ010000596.1:0-120000 GCA_033366665.1 Phoxinus dragarum | reverse complement strand
TAAAATTATCGAGTGTTTCTAGTTAATCGTTTTTACCGTGCACACACTTCGATGCAACCCCAAATAAAAGCTGGACATGCTTAATGATGGCCCTCTTAAAAATATGTGAACAGACAAATGATCTTTATAAATAACTGCACAGGGGGTAATACAAGCTAGTGCAAATTTCTAATTTGTCCAGGAGTCACTGTTGTGTATGTGTGTGTGTGTTATCATAATTAACAAGACAAGTAAATCACTTTGAAGTTTAAAACTTGAACATCAGTTGGTGTAGGACTTGGCTAAATGACTCTGTGTCATTCATCATGTCTGGGGAATGACTGGGCTTTAGGTAATAGTTTAACAGTGAGAATGTTCTTTGGATGACATTTAATCACAAGTGCTGTTTTTTGACTCGTATGTAGGCGTTTCTTCAACTATGGGCACTTTTCCCCTTGAGGACTTCTGGAAAATGTAATCTTTTAAAATACTTTTCTCACGCACTGCTTTATTTAATTTGTCCTCTATCAATGTCCAACATACGGAGTATATACATATTTCACAGGATAATTTTGTCCCCCCGAAAGTAATATTAATATATTATACTATTTTCACTGTTGTCTCCTTGGCTAACAAGTACACTTGTTGTTTGCCAACATTGTTGTGAAAATGACGCCCCAAAGGTGAAACGGTCCTTATTGTAAAAAAACTAAAAAAAACTGATATTAATAATTTTAAAAGGTAAATATTGAAGTGGTTTGTTTTTTGGTTCTCTTTGTTTCAGACCCGGGTATAGGGGAATATTTCCCTTCCGTGAGAAAGCTGATGGCTGAATTTCCTGGTGAGTGCTGTCTTCTCCCCATACGGCAATTAATGATCCAGTTTCATGGTTGCTCCATTCATGCGTTTCATCCATGATTGCTCACTCACCTGTGGGGCTTCCAAACCTGTGTATGCTGGCATTTGTTTATTTATCAAAAAACTGATGCATTTATACTTTCTCGAAATGAATCTTGTGTGCATTTCAAACCACCTCAAAGGTCCTGAATTCATTCTGGAGGACATTTACAATTTGACTTTTCTTGATTAGATAATTATTCAATGCTCCACTTTATATTAAGTGGCTTTAAGTACTATGTACTTACATCGAAAAATAAGTACAATGTACTTGTGTTCATGTTGTATTGTAAAACACTTGTGCTGCTATTGAGATGTGATACGGGTAAGGTTATGGGACAGGTGTGGTGGTATGGGTAGGTATAAGGAATTACATAAATGAATTACAGCTGTAATTACATGCTGGTATTTTTAAAATATAAGTACAATATAAAAACATGTATGTACACAATAAGTCCATTGTATCAAAATGTTAATTTCAATGTAAGTACATAGTACTTAAAGCCACTTAATATAAAGTGGGACCGACTGGTGGGTTTTGAGAGGTATACTGTGCTTCTTATCACAAGAGGTATCATAGTGCAATGAAAGAGCTTCTGCCAGTGAATTCTGAGACAATATATTCTGACACCTTTTGACACGTAGTAAATATACATGCGAACAGATTCGATCCAATACATCAAATGAACTGCCTACCCTTTCTCAAGATAAGGAGACATGTAGTAAAATTTTATGTCAGACAAGTTGAAAGGCAGACTTTAAAACAGAAATCTCAATGCAGGGAATCCGAAGATTAAATGAAAGGTTAGTTTCTTGTTTTAATTAAAGACTGCCTTAACAGGAGGAGATATTTCACACTGAAATATCACATTTTGTTACTGAATGTAATGGTGTATGTCCCAGATCCCACTTCCTACTGTAAATGTTGGACTTTTGTCTAAATTGTTTCTCTTAAAGAAATGAAAATGGACACACATGAGACTTGCACTTTGACATGCATGAGTTCATATTAAGATTTTTGACATACTGATCTTTGTTTCGATTTTTTTTTTGAAACAAGGGATGTGTGAGAAACTGAGGTATTTTACTCAGGAGAAAACTCAAAGTAACAGGAGACTGAAGCAAAGGTTATGATTTGCTTTATTCAGTTTAGGAGAAACAACAGAGATATACAAATTTAATTTGTGATGATCTGACAGCAACATAAACCCTGCATTTTTTTTCTTCTTGTCATGATTATTGCAGCATAACAGAATGTATGCATTTTTTAAGTGCAGTTACACATTTCTTGTGAGAAAATAAGGTTATGTCAAGATCACAAGAAAGTTGTTAACATGTGAAAACACAACGGAACGAAAATAATACTGTGTGGTTTTGGGGGTCTTCCATATACAGTATAGCAATTTGCAATTTGCAATTTAATTATCAATTATTATTTATTTTACGGCATGACACCCCAGGTGAATATTGAGTTAACGTGATATTATATCACCATACCTCCTCGGTTGATTTATTATATTCAGAATCACAAATCACAAACAAATTTGTTTAACAAGTTTTCTGAAATTAAAGTGAGGCATTATCTAATTAAATATGCACTAATTTGCATAAATTTCCTGAACAGAAATCTTAACATTGGGTAAAGCCATTTTGTTGAAATAGTGGAGTTGAATATTTTTGAAGAGTGGATTTTGGATACATCTCCATAAATATCACTCATAAAAACATAAAACAAATATAATATTCATAAAGTCAGATGCATGATATAGAACAAACCCTTTAGAAAAACCTTAAGTGCTACTGAAGTGGAGATTTCTGGTTCAGTGCATGAGAAAAATCTTTAAAAAGCCTTTAAAGATTGTGTTATTGTAATTGAAGTATTTTAATTGAAATCATGGATAACGTGTGTTAAATTAAATATAAGTGTAATAATGCTTCCTTTATACAAGTCTAGATAATAATTTAGATGCTTTCTTTATACAAGTCTGAAACATAAAATGTCAATTATGTAAGCCAGTATAATATAATAATATAATAAGTCAAATAGCCCAACATTTCTAAATTGACCAGAGTATGAAAAAAGTGTTTTTGTCTGTAGTGCCTTGTGTTAAATTGTTAGATCATCCAAAAATGAAAATTCTGTCATCAATTACGAGTGGAGTTCATGTTTTCCAAAAACCGTTAAACATTTGTTCATCTTTGGAGCCCAAATGAAGATTTTTTTTTCCAAATCTTAGAGCTTTCTTTATTGACAGCCACTCTAAAAAATGCTGGGTTGTTTCAACCCAATTTTGGGTCAAATATGGACAAACCCAAATGTTGGGTTAAAAATCTAATTAAAAAATGTAACCCAATGGCTGGGTTTGTCCATATTTGACCCAAAATTGGGTTGAAACAACCCAGCATTTTTTAGTGTACGCAACTCCCAATCATAGGCGACATTATTAAAATCCATGTGACTCCAGTGGTTTAACCTCATTTTAATGAAGCGGCGCAAGTGCTTTGTTTGTGCAAAAAAAAATTTTTTTGGCTCATAACTTCATGAAATTGAGGTTAAACCACTTAGGTCACATGAATTCATTTTATTTTATGATGTAAACCAAATATAAGGACTTATGTGTTAGTAAAACTACAACTAAAAAACAAGCAAGGCAAAATAAACTAAAATAAAACAACACAACACAACAGCAAACAGCCTTGGCTTCTTAAACCCCTGGCGTTTGAGACTGTCTTGATCCCACGGTGAGGTGTGATTGAGTGCAGCACAACAGTGCAGGTGAGATCTACAACGGGTACAGTATAGTCAATGCCCTCCGGTGCGCACACCTGTCCTCCCAGCTCAAACACACAGATCTCTTCTATTGCTAATTGAAACACTAAATCTAGACAAGAATGCGTTTCTATAGTTTTCGCTCTCCGTGTCTCTTAAGGCAGCTCGGGGCCATCAAGTGTATCACCTCTTTCACTGAAATCCCAGTAGCCTGCTCGTTCTCTCACTCTATAGGACGTGTACACCTTAGAAAATGTAAAAGAAAGTAGCAAGGGTAATTTTAACTGCCATCTGTGGAGACAAAACATATGTCACTGGCACGTGACTGATTAACACTTCTAAGTGAAGAAGTTATGCGAGACATGCCATCTTTAAATATCTGTTGACGAATCGCATGTAACATTAAAGCAGGTGTGAAACTCCTGATCTCATTTTCAGTTATTTAAAATTCTGATTTGGAATAGTTTGAAATCCAGGGATAGACATGTTCACGTGCCAAGTATTTGGGATGCCATTGGATATTATTCATCTGTCTGTTTCTTGATGCTAATGCCAAATGGACACTCTTTCTAATTAGCGGTGTCGGCTATCCCGCTGCCAAGACAATAACCCATACAGAAGAGCTAAATGACTTTCAGCATGGCACCGCCATAGTATGCCACTTTTCCAACGAGTAAATTTGTTAAATGTCTGCCTTGCCAGAGCTGCCAGGGTCAACCGTAAGTGCTGTTATTGAGAATTGGACACATCTACAAGCAGCAACAGCTGTGAAGTATTAGGCCGCATTAGCTTACAGAACGGACAAATCCCGGCTTGGGCTCTGGAAACGGGATTTCAGTGATATCACCATGAACCATAGAATAGTTTGGCTGGAGTGTTCTGTAAAACTGCACCGCCATTCTCCAAAGTATGGTTTTCTGGCTCACAAATGAAGGTTTGGTAATTTCCTGGAGATGCTCATCGCCCAAATGTGGTGTGCCAACTGTCAAACTTTGTTGATGATGAATAATGGACTTTTATTCTGCATTGTCGGCGAGGTCTTTTAGCTTCATTTTAAGTTTCCAGTAGAAGTAGCTTTTTTTTTTTTAGACGAGTCATTCTTGTTTCAGCATTGTAATGATCAAGTTCACAGGTTTTTACAGAACATGGATAGTTAAAATTAGCAAGGGAAAGCTTGACTGGCCTGATGGGAGTCATGACCTCAACCCAATCAACTACTAACTGTTGGGTGAACTGGAGCTCAAAATGGCGGGCTAGCTATAATTGGCCAACAATGGTGCTCTGTTATCTTCTGGTTGAATGAAGGTCATGGTTTTATATATAGCATGATAAAGATATTCTCTAAGCTGCCATATATTCATAAATCAGTGGTTCTCAACCAGGGGGAAGGGGACCAGTAGTGGGCTTCAACAAACTTTAAAGGAGGCCACAAGATGACAATACAAACTCCATAGGCATTTTTATAATGAATGTTTTTTTTCTAGTTTTTAAAATCTTATCCTTGATCATTATCCAGAAAATCACGAACAACTGGAAAAATCAGGTGGCCTTCGAATATTGTTGTGGGTAATGGGGGGCTTTGAAGTAAAAAAGATTGAAATCTGCGGTAATACATTATTTCTTTTCCATGTGTTTGTAAGAAAATGACAAGTAAATGTCGTATTCAGCTTCCTAACTTTGAAAATGTTGCCCATATTATTTGACTAGATTTTGGTTCATTACTTCCTTTTTTTGATCCAACTGTTCCGTTTTCATCCATTTATATGCCCTAAATATATCATCTTCCTATTCATTTATCCTTTTCATCAATCCAGTCCTCTCCCTCTTTTTCCCTGTTTTTGTGTGTTAGTTCTGTGTGCTGTGGCCAAATGGATGCACATCTCCACTCCTCATTGTCTTGACCTGGCAATGAGTGCTTCTGCCTTGCTCCAGTATCTGTCCATTTATACGGCTTCTCTTTGTCTGATAATAAAGAGTTACACCAACAGAAGCACTCTGAAAGGCACATAACAGTGATTACCAAAAGAGGTTGTAAAGGGAAGAAAAAAGGTAAGTAAACACATGAAATGCAGTTTTGAAGGGCACCGCTGATCCTCTCTATGTTCTTTGAAATAATATGTTCTCTTTGGCGTCATTGTTATCCGCCATACTTTTGTTGCAATATCTAGCAAATGTTGAAGTTTAATTATATCTAAATAATAAACATTTCTCTTTATGCATAATCGACATATCTCCAACTTAACCGGTGGCTTTTTCAATCAACATGAAATCAAAACTGACTTTATGACCACTTACTTTAGTACTGATGGTTTTTGGCCAGTATTTTCCCCCCAATTATTATCAGCAGATAATGCTGATAATGAAACAGGACAATGTTTCAATGTCAACAAGACAATGCAACAGAACACGACTGTAAACTACACATGCTTGTGAAGAATTTTAATTCTGGCCATATTATCTGTCATAACATAAAAATTATTATTGGCTTTTGGCAAATTACGCTTCTCTGCTTAATACACATTCCTGCTCTTATTGTACTCTATTCATCGGTGCATATTATTCAAAATGCAAACATATATTTTTTTTATCCGTCTTCATAATTGTTAGTGTGTGGCTTTCACATTACAATTAATTCCTTATGGATGAAATCAAGCCCTTATATAGTCCTAGGTGGAATTTAGATTAGCTTTTAAAAATTTCGGAAATAGAGATTTTGAAAATTTTAGCATATTGTTTCTGACTGTGGCCTGGTTTCAGGCTATTTCTGATTAGATCCAGGGTCTTTTTTTTCATAAGACCTGGCAACTCTGTTGAACTGCTACCGCATGTGTCTGTCTGCCTTCCACAATGAAAGGATGTGTGAGAATCTTCCCTCCGGTGCTCTGTATCGATTGTACACGTAAAGATCGTGTACTGTTCTTCACCATTCTGTTTGAGCCGAAATGGCTGTTTGTTTGTCAAAAAAAAAGAGAGGCAAAGTTATACAGGGGGTCAGCTGACACAGTTGTGTTTTTGAGGCTTTACTTCTGCAGCTGTAGATGGATTGTGCTTCGGGGACCTGGCAGCGTTCATAGGATGAATGAGCGTCTTTTGTGAAGTTTCAAGGAAATGTCTTCTATAAATTCTTTGCAAAATGATGATGCTTGTGGTTTTGTTCCTCTTGCCTTCCTTGTTCCCCTCAGTTTAAAATCTATCAAGAGAATGTCTCAACACTTTATTGACAGAAACACTCTGGCTCTGGGGATTACGCCCCATTCATGCGGTGGTCAATAGTCCAGAAGGGGTTTCTTGTTTACAGGTTAATATACAACACGCTGTTTTGTTCCTTTTGTGTTCACTGTAATCTTTGAATGGCTGGATATCGAAGCTTGTTTTGTGCATGGAGAAGTATGTCACTGTCTTTATCGAACCGCAACAGAAAACCTTTAAAGTCTCTCTGTCTCTTTCAAAGCTCATTTGTGTACA
Source organism: Phoxinus dragarum (assembly GCA_033366665.1). Lineage (NCBI taxonomy): Eukaryota > Metazoa > Chordata > Actinopteri > Cypriniformes > Leuciscidae > Phoxinus > Phoxinus dragarum. The sequence goes on along the minus strand of JARPMJ010000596.1, from coordinate 112,889 downwards.
TTATGTGCCAACTGAATTTGCATGAAAATACCAGTTAAAGCCTGCAGTGCCAGCTAATGCCACCGATTTCTCTCCCACTCTGTCCTGACTGGTTTTAGCTTCTCAACTCTGGCTGACTGTGTTCCTACGTAGAACAGAAACATGTTTTTATACAACTCAGTGTGTGCTGTAAGCCCTTAAAATCATCCTACACCAATATTTGCTTGCGCACTCAAGGTCCAATTGTTGAAATGCTGAACCTTAGTGTGTATGGGGGCGATTTATAACCTTCTTTTCTCTTTCAACTAGTTAATTTGTGCCAATGTTTTAGTGTAGGAGTTTGTTTGGGCATGTTAAGCTAATGCAGGGGGCTTTTTCAACATTACGTCCCACGAGAGAGAGACAATAGCAGGAATATAGCTGGCATAACTCAGAAATGAGGGAGCATATTGGAATTCTTATGGCAGAACAAAAGTTCCATCACACTCCATCTGAGAAGCATCCAATGTTTGCTCTCCCTGTCTCGCTGAAGTCCTTCCCAATTACTTCCATCATATTTAGCTATAAATTAGCAACACTTTTTGCTTTCTCTCTTTTTCATCTTGGGTGGTATTGACTTGCAACTCTGCGATCTGTTCATTGTGGCATGATATTAGGTGATTAAGAATCAGCGTCTCAGAGATTCTGCCGAATGAAACGAATTTTATCGCCCCTCACCTGAGGTGAATATTGAAGAGTTTGTTTGCCATTTATATTCAAAACAATTTTACAATCTGGAGGATCTATAATAAACAAGGAAACAAATACACAACTAAACAAAGCAGACAGAGGCACCTCAGGAAAGCGGGGACCCCTGGTGACACAAACTAATCTACTAACCAGAAGTGCTCCGAGCTCCAGTGATTATACCACACACATACACACACTCCGGCTGTGTTGTGGCGCTGTTTCAATGGATGCTCACAAATCCTTCTGCGATTGATATAACAAATTCTTTTTATGAGTCCGGTCAGTGCTCAGTCTGACCTTGTGGGTCATAACAAATGTGATACATCATAAATTAAAAGCCTGCTAAATTATATTTAGATTTTTAAGGTGCATTTCATGTGGCACGAAACCAACTCCAGCAAGCTCTCCACACTAACTCAAAGTGACAAACGTACTACCCTGACTGCAAATACTCTATATAACAATATGTCAGTGCCCTGCTCCAGACAGTAAAAGCTGGATATGGTTCAGTATAATGAAAACATATCCAGGTCACCCCAATATTATACAAATACTGTATATGTATGTTATGCATACATACATACATACATACATACTTTCATTCGTTCGTTCACTCACTCACTCACTCACTCACTCACTCACTCACTCACTCACTCACTCACTCACTCACTCACTCACTCACTCACTCACTCACTCACTCCCTGTTATTTCTTCCTAGTTATTTGATGGAGATCCATGTGTTCTTCAAGTTTTGTGATATTCCAACCCAAATTCGTATGTATTTTATTTGTATTTTATTTGAATTCATATAACCTCACTCTGACCTCACTCTCACTATGAATTTGTAAAAATTTAGCTAAATTGTAAAAATTTTACCTACTTCTTATTTGCCTAATTCGTATGAATTTGTATTGAATATCAATATGAACCCCTGACCCCGCCCATTAACCTACCCGTCTCTGGGGTTTAGACAAATCGTACGAATTCGCCACGTAAAATACATACGAATTGGTCGTAAGATAGCGTTGAATATTCCCTTAATATAAAAATAAACTTGATTATAGTTTGTTTAGGTCAAATTCATTTGATAATGGTTATTTGCTTGATAGGCCAACATAAGACATCTTATATCTGACTTCAGGTCAGAACAGATGGGCGCAGAGAAAACTGAAAAGTAAAAAGAAAAAAGAAAAATCACAATTCGACAGAAACATTGTGCTACTCTGACCTAACTGGGCGAGCGAGAATGAAGAGAGCGAAGCTATCTCATAGAAGCCCACTCTCTTAGGAGCTACAGGAAGTGAGAAGAGAAAAATAAATGTGAATGTGAAGGAGAAAGAGAGGAGGTGGAACCATTCGACTTTGTTCTTATATTAATTAAATCCACCCAAAGTATCTCTGACGATGGGAGAGTGTCAAGACACAAGCCCCCTAGAGAATTCTCCCCCTCTTTGACAGGAGGTGCATACTTCATCCCTGAACATTCAAAAGTCTTTCTGCACCTTGGCCCTCATTATGGTCTTTTTTAGCATTCTTTTAACTTTCATGCCTTCCTTCCTCTTATCTGCTAAGGTTGAATAGCTTCAGAACTTTGAAAAGAGAGCAGGACTTCCACTCGTGGGCAATCCCTCTTGTTTCGCACCCTTTTTAATGTATGTCTCTTGTCGTCCCCGTCTGTTTTTCTCCTTCCTGCTCGTCACAATTGAAATGGATTACATCTTCAAACAGAGCTCAATCAAGCATCAAATCAAGCCAGTCTGTTCCCATATGATCAACTCTCTTCCTGCGTCTTACCCCAATGGCCACGATGCTCCCTGAATGTGAAATCGACACCCAGGCTCTCGTCTCCTCTCCTGAAGATGTGGATTATCCTCTCTAAGAGGTTAAAAAACATTTATCAGACATACTTTATTTTTCAAACTCTAAGGCCAGTAAAATAATTGGCCCGTATTTATCCATATTTAAACAGTCGGACAGACTGTGATGAAATTTGTGGTAATTAATCCAGAGTTCATTAATAGCATTTGCTAGAGCCATGACTCAATATGGTATTATACTCAAACTGGAGTGCTTTTAGAGAGAGAGAGTGAGAGAAATGGCGCTGGTAGGAGTTATACTAATAACTTGGTGCCTCCACATACTAAAAATCTCTAATTGTGTTTTCTCCCTCTCAGCCAAAACAAGAGTAAGCAAAAGAATGCATCATGAACAACATTAGACTGCATTTTAAGTACAACAACACATGTATCATTCGAGAGAGTGCAATCCCAGAATATGAGGTAGGGAAATTATTACTGATAAAAATCTAATTACTAAAATGACTATTTTACCCAAAACTTACAACACACTCATTGGAAAACCGTGCCAATACCTACATTTTTTTGCAAATCTAAAAAAAAACGTGTATTTACCGCAGTTTCCAGCTAAAATGAACACTAGTGGCAATAAAATTTAATCAACTTTTATTCATTTTCACACAAATTATGATTACAGGGGCAGGTAATCAATTAATAAAGGCTTATTTGTGCACAGTTCCTTGTACAATACTACTGTACGTTACGACCTCAAAATGCTTTTACCATATAGTGCATGTTTGCATCACAAATCATATGGCTTTTCTGACCTAGTAATTTGCTCAGAAGCCCACCTGGTACATTATAGCACTTGTGATGCGGAGAACTTCGGTACGGGTCCCGTAAAACGTGTCACGATAAAACAGCTCAAAGACTAGAAAGAGGTATTCTTCAGCAAATACATTCTTATCTCATGTTTGCTTTTGTTATAAGTTTGGTTTAGGGTAGGTTGGTGGCACTTTATTTTTTAAACGCAACAGAGTGACCTTTTAGCACCACGCAGGCATTTCATTTCCAAACTGCCACGATACGTTCAACAACCAACTTTAAGTGCCACTCACTGGACAATTTACATTAGAAGTTCCGTGAAGCAAGCTATGCCTTTTTATACTTATTAGAGTCATTTATTGTTAGCTAGCAACATGCTAATGTCAACCTCTATAGGAAGTATAGAAGTAAACATCATGCGAAAAGCAGTATTTGTAGAGATACTTGTAGAGGATTCAAAATCATTGATTCATTGCGTTTCGGAAGCTACTTAGAAAAAGTACACAGCAAGGCAGCTCTCTATAGGCTTTGGAAAAGGGATAAATAATTGAACATGTAAAGAATAGAACTGATTCCACCTTATCCACCTCATTACCTATAACGGCTAACAAAAAGGAAGTATTGCACATTTACAGGGAATACAATACAATACAATACAATACACTAGAATAGAATGGAATAGAATAGAATAGAATAGAATAGAATCAACGAGGGTAGTGTTAGTTTCCATCTGGTCTTGCCTGTCACCTAGAAAAAAGGGATGGCTCCTCAGAGATTTCTGAAGGACCAGAGGGAGAGAGTAACAAAGCTGACAGACCCCAAATCTTCTTTATGTTACACTTTTAAACCCTCCCCCTTCAGTTAATGGAAAAAGAGTGTAAACAAGTTAGAGAAATGGTGAGTAAGAGAGAAAGAGAGAGAGAGATCTGAATAGGCATGCAGTCGGACTGATGGCTGATGACACTTTAATGAGAGAAATCTGCTTTAAGAAAAGCTTGAACTCTTCCTGTTTATTTAGCTGAACCCATAACAACCTTCGTTATCCCTCTGAGTGTTCCTGCAAAATGAGGTGGGGAAAGTAACAGATGGTTCCTCCATATATTTTCGCAAATTCGACTACAGACCAAGAGACATTTCTGAAAACCCATTTGAGTGTAGTATACAACACCAGAACGATGAAAACCCAAATCAACCTGCTTCACTGTGCTCGAAACGGAGCACGCAGTACTGCAGATGTCATGTTGTTTTCGGATCAGCTACGGAAGAATAAAATGATCCCAGAAAGAGAGGATAGGCTGTTCCTCAAGCTCCGAACCCTGACACATCTCTCCCAGCCTCACACCCCATCTACAATGTGAGCGAGCAACACAACAAGACTAAAATGCTTCTATTATAAAGCTCTGTTCTAAAACCTGAGATGCATGATAATTGAAACAGAACTGTGCTTAATGCACCATACAAATAACATATCTTACATGAAATGCACAGTAGACCCAACTCACAATTGATTCAAATGGTTGATGTTAGCATGTTGCTAAGCTAACGATACAACCTTATAAATACAGTAGAGATAATAATCTTAATCTTATAATTATGAGATCAATTTATAAATTGCAACATGCATGGATGAATTGTTCACTGACTGAAACGACTTCTCAAATACGAATAAATGTAGGACGGGACTTGATTTTGTCCATCAGGAATTGATTGGACTGTTGAATCGCCGTGGTGATCTCATGAGTGACAGGTTGTCCCGCCCTCATGCCAGTAAACACGTCATCAGAGAAGAGAAGAGATGTTAGAGGGAGGGGAAGTTATTTTAAATAAAGATTATGAGGGCACATGAAGAATAAAGATGTGCACAGATAAATATTTTATAATAAATACTGCAATATTCCATACAAAAAGAATGGTCCATTTTGATGTCATGGTGACTTTAAATATATTTATAGATGATTCATCCTGAATGATTGTTTTTCATTGAGATTGTTGCAGTAAACTTTGTAATTTCCAGCTACCTCATTTTATTTGAATATCTTTCCCCATTCACTTCACTTTTGTTCAGGATGGCACCTCAAATAATTGCTGTTAACTGATAATAATTGCTAAATAACAGTTTCTAGAATCTGGCCAAGAGAAGGTGATGGCAGTATCATTCTTTTAAAACATCCCTCATCAGTAGCATGCCTAAGATGCCTCAATAGGCTGTCTAGGTAGGCAGCTCACTACTGGATCATTGGTGCAGTCAGTGACTTGAGCATTTGCAGTGTAAACAGCTCTGGCGATTTTAACATGAACATTGTCTTTTATAGTTCTACACTGGCAGAATGATGTGTTTTATGTTTCCATGCGCTCCAATTCAACTGTGTTAGAAACCAGGAGAATTTTGGCAATGCAGTCTGAGTTTGAACTGTAGGGGGCAGTGTTGCTTCACAAAAGATGTCCAGATAGGCGCTGTCAGAGAGAGAGAGAGGGAAGGAAGAGATGATGGGGGAGGGGTGGAGATGATGGGGTGATGTTACAGGAGAGAGGGGCTTCATCTTGTCATGACTGTCATGTCTGAGTGGCCCGACTGCACCATCTGACATCACAGTCCCTCTTTAACTAGCCACCTCTCTCTTTTTCTCTCTCTCTATATACCTACGCTCACTTTCTTTCTTTTTTCGTTCTCATACTTAACGTACACCTCTCTATTTCTCTGTGCTACCTCTTTGACTTTTTGCTTTTGTTTCACTTCTTCTTTTGTTTCAGAGAGAGAGAAAGAGAGAGAGAGAGAGAGGAAAAATTCACTAAACAATTGCATTACAGCGCACAAACCTGCAGCTTTATCCAATAACCTTATCCAGTTTTACAATGCGCTAAATCTGCTGAAATAACATTCTGAGTATTCGAATTGTCATCCTTTTCAGCACAAATGTTCCCCATTCATATGCAAATGATGCTCGTTATTGATTAAATGATTTGCATAATTATACATAAAATACAAATTTAATCATACAATTTTAAAAACGTATAAAACTTGGTCGCATCACCAAACCTCCTTATTTTTCGCGCCCCTCCCCCAGTTACCCGTCACATAAATATTGCTTTTCACAGTCCAATTAAATCCTGCACTACTTTTTTCCCCCATTTCCTGTTACAGTTTGAAAAATGCCATCTCATGTTGACTTTAACTTCAGAGAGAGACATGAATTTCAGTTTCAAATTCAGAGATTGTACTGTATGTGTGTGTGTGTGTGTGTGTGTGTGTGGGAGGAATAGTTCGGAGAGACTAATCCAGGTGTGGAGGCCACCCATGAAATTTCAGTGAGTGTTTCTGTGCGGACTCGCACTCCACACACAGAGCTGTTGACATTCAGACATTTCAAATGTAACCATATATCAACAACCCTTATTTAGCATGTGTTTGCATGTCTGTGTGACAGAGCGGACCTTTACACAACAGATACAGCTGCCGAAACCGAGCTATTTACCTTTACCGCTGCTTTCACGGCCGACTACGTGTGTGCCAGAGTGTCTGTGTTTGTTTAAGTGCAAGAGAACAGCTCTTAAACAAATTACAGGTGTGCACAAAGATGCATTTCGCAGGTGTTTTCATCCAGACAATGAGAGTTGTTATTTACTGATATCTGAACAATAATGCCATCTAAAAACATTCAGCCTCCAATCCACTTCAGAGTTTTACAGTTCGGCTTGTTTCGACACATAATTTAACCCCAAACAATCCACGGCAGTTGGTTTGGCAGACATATATGTGATATGTGAGCATTAGAAGCAGAGCACAACTGCTTTAGAATGTCAAGTAAGCTTTCAGCACTTTTTCTTATAAAATCCTCCGGTGGTAGTGTCCATATCCTGAATTACGATATTAGAAGCGGATGACATTTTCAGTGACATTTAGCATTAATCGTTATCGCTACTGAAAGAATATCGTTTTAGCGATTTCTTTCGTGAGGGACGTGGGGCTGAGTTCAGTCAGATCATGTTTAAACAGGTAGAAGCTTGGCAGTTTGGCGGTTTGACGCTTACGTCCCACGCAGGAACGAATAGCCTTGGGCTACTGCCTTGAGCTCTGACAGAGGCCTCTACTCATGTGTAGATCACACCGCTGACTGTCATGGACAGCTATGAGACAGTCTCAGTCATCGAGCCTGTATCGGAGCGGCTTGATTGATTGACAGGTGCTGTATAGGTGGGAAGGCACAGAGAGAGTTTACGTGTATAATGATTCCATCTGCTCAAATCGACAAGATAAATGAGCCAATATCTCTCAGCTGGACTCACACCGGTGCATTTGGATTTATTCTGTATGTGTGCGCTGAAAGCGAGCAGCACATTGACAGAAGCAGAACGCTTCCATTAAGGGGCGTTCACTCTGACGATTTGCCACCGGAAGTCATTAATTTGCAAGGACATTTGGCGGGATTTGTTGGCGACAGCATCTGTTGGCGATGCAACAAAGTTGAGCTGAGAACTTAATGGGTTAGTTCACCCAAAAATGTTTATTCTGTCATTTACTCTCCCTCTTGTCGTTCCAAACCCGTAAAACTTCTGTTTATCTTCGAAACACAAATGAAGATATTTGAATGCAATCTGATAAATTTCTGTTCCTCCATTTACAGTCCACGCAACACTCTGACGGTTCAAAAAGTTATTTAGAATTTTATTTTACAGTCCTGTTCCCCATGTACATACAATGTGCTTATTATAGTAATTGCAATAACAGGATAATGATTGGTACTTACCATGAACCTACCCCTAAACCTAACCTTAACCTTATATTACCCCAGCCTGTTCTCACGTAAATGCGTCTCTATAGCACACAGTGTGTTTATCGTGCAATTTATACGCAAAAATTAGTTTTTACGTGCATGTGATACACAGTTTTCACGTGCATTTGATACGCACTTCATTGCGTGTAATACACACGCACCCCACACCACTAATTCTACCCAAACATATAATACACACCACTACTAAACCTACCCTAACCAACCCATGCGTATCCTATGCACGTAAAAACTCTTTTCCGCGTTTAAATTACACGATAAACACACTGCGTGCTATAGAGACGCATTTAGTGTGATCGGGTTGCTAACTTACCTAAGTATACTGATAAAAAAATATTTTGTGGTGAAGTAATTACTACAGAAAAACAACAACAATGTAATTTACATGAAAAAGTTATTTCAGGCAAGAATAAAAAAACCAAGGCAATTCTATATTTGTACTCAATTCAAGCGTGTAGAAATGATGCCCATCATGCACTGGGCCCTGAATAATTAATGAGGTTGATTTTTTACTGGTTTCCAGCTGTATTTACACTGTTTCTACATTGCTTTTGTTGTTAGGATTAGTAACTTGCCATTGTGTATTGTCTACCAAGTATTAAGGTCTCTGCATGCAAGTGTCATGTGCCACTTACTGTCTTATACGTAGAATATCTATAGTATTACTTACTTAAATGTTTCTAAGTAAAGGATATACTTTCAAAGTGTGGTTTAATTCAATATTATATTTTTTTGAGTGAAATGTATTGCAAAGGAAACTTTGCAATAAATAGATATACTCAACCTTTTACTAGCCAAGTTAAAATAACTTATTTCCTTTGTTACTTTCACTTAACTTAGTTAAGTAGTTTACTTAATTCCTTATGTGAAATTTACTTAAAAATATGCATTTGAAATTTACTTAAAAAATGTTCTTGCAAAAACTTGCCAAAGAAAAATTAAGTAAATTTTACTTGGTTTTTTTCAGTGTACACTGTAAGTACACGTAAGTGCACATACTGTACAATAAAGTGCAATCAAAAGTTCATAAGGGAATCATAAAACTAATCCATATGAATTGAGTGGTTTAGTCCACATTTTATGAAGAGATATGTTGCTTTATTATGATGAATGGGTTTAATTTAGGCTTTTGTTCATACATTAATGACAATTTTATTTTTCATCTTTGGGTGAACAAACCCTTTAACGCAAATAAGCAGTGACACAATAACTAGCCATGGAAGTACAGACAGGCTCGCTTGCAATGTCAGATTTTATGAAATATGAATTATTAGTTATAACTTGTGCACATGTAATGTACAAGAAACTGAACGTGACTCAAGGCCCGATATACTCTTAGCGAAGTTCTTTTTTGTTCTTAGCTTTGAAACAAATAGAAGTTGGAAATATCTTTGCAGCGATATACTTAAAGGTTAAGCCGTTTAATTTTCTTCCAGAAAATCACTAGGGATTGCGTCACTTTGTTCAAGGCATGGCCAAATTGCCATTTTTTTTCTTTCTTTTTTCTTACTGAAATTTAGAGTAATAAAAACTCTTGAAGTGTTTGATTATACAAAATAAGCAATATTCCACAAATGGCCCTTTCATTGCAACTTCAATAGGTGTTGTCAATTCAATTCAAATTCACACTTCTTATGTTTTATGTTTTTTGGTTTGTTTTATTTGTTCGGTATAAAGTATGTATTTTATGTAATTTATTTATTTTTCTGTACAGTACTTTGGTCCACGTGGGTGGTTTTGAATTGGTTTGATTGGATTTTTTTTTGTGTGCAAAAGCCTAGTTCATGTGGCAACAACCCTATAAACCAACCACAGCCCCTACCCCTTAATTCAAAGGCCAATGATAAATCATAGGTAAAGTACACTGCATGTTATAATCTGTAGACTGTAATCCCACAATCGATTTGGGGTCCACGGTCACTCATTACTCTATGTTACTGTGAACTGTTAATGATGAACAATTTAAAAGTCAATCCCACTTTGCAGCACAATCAATCAGGGATTCGTTTACATTTCCAGGTTGTTGAAGATACTTTAGGCCTTGAAAATAGGCATTTAAAAAAGAAAAAAAGAAAAAGACGAGCTCACAGCAAACTGTTATCCATGAAGTAAATAGAGACGCTACTCTCCTTGTTTACTGCCTTTATGTGTCTTTTAAACAGACTAAGTAAGCTGAGCTTTGCTGGAGATCATTAGGAGCTGTTAGTGTATGTATTTTTTGGAATACAAGTGTTTGATACTCGGAGAGTGTTGGTGTTGCGAGTCCCAAAGTTTCAGCGTAAGAGAAATGCTGCGATCTGATCCAGTGATGGACTCATTAAACTTCATGCCTGGCTATATATCAAGGCAAAACTTGCACAGCAAGTGGTGCATTTGCCACGACATGGGACTCAGTTGTAAGCACAATAAAGACACAAGACAGAGTTATTTTAGATGTTCAGGGAGGAAGATGCTCTGTGGGGTGATGGCCTATGATGAAGTCAAAGTCACTTTGTCATTTCTGTGCAGTGTAGTAATCTATAAAGCAAACATTGTAATGACTAGAACAGTAAAAGAAAGAGTGTGAAATGCAATTTCTGACAGGATTCCCAGTTTATGCATGAGTATATTATTTATGATTTAAACAGCCTATAAACATACAAATACATAAACAAAAATTATCTGTTAAACATGAAAGTATTGAATTATTTGAGACATTTTTCTTAACCTTTTTAGCATAAAGGGTTCTTTAAAGGGGTCATGAACTAGATTGTTTTATTATTTCATAATGTTTATTATTTTATCATGAACTATATTGTTTTATTATTTTATTATTTTATAATGGTGCCCTTAGAATGTTAGTATGATTTTTACGTCTAATCTAATTGACGTCATAGATCCCCACTTTATAAAACCTGTCTTTCGCTGTGCCTGGTGTCAATAAAAGCTTTTATTGGACTAACAAGGAAGTTTTCAGTTCTGAAACTTTCCAGATATTCTTATTGTATGATGACCTCTTATATGTCAAAAGCTCAAGGAAAATTAGATTTCTCAGTTCATCGGCCCTTTAAAATTGAGTAAAGAGCCTTAGGGTTCTAGAACCCCATTGAACCTTTTTGAAGCATTGAACCCAAAGCCAGGGACACACCAAGCCGTCAGTCGGTGGTCGGGCAACGTTGCGCTATTCTAATCTTATCTGAGCACTCCACTGTGCAAATATGTTCATAATAACATGAGCGGAGTGGAATAAATAATGTGATCGGCATGATTGGCATGGTTTGTACCTGCAGTCTTAGGTTGACGAATATAGATGAATATATCTGCTTAGACAGTCCTTTACACACAGGCGCAGAACTTGCGTGCTAGTTCAAGCACCGTTTTTCTTTTCCCCGATGCAGGCGACACGAGGTGACAACACAGGCGGTTTTCATTAGTGCTAGTTCTTTTGCGCCGGTTTGGTGTGTCCCTACCTTAAGAGTGAATAATAAAAATATTGTAAAACTATTTTTATATGACCGGATAGAAATGCTCTACCTCTTTTTTCTATATATTGCTCTGTCCTTCACTCTACCTTGATCAATCATTCTCTCAAAATTGAAATTATGACATAAAATTTGAAATGATGACTAAAACTCTAAATTGAGATAAAAAAAAAAAATCATGATTATGATATAAATTGACAGTTGAAATTATGACTCTTTTCTTTTAAATCTGATTAACCCAAGCATTTTTTTCAAATGTGGCAAATGTGGTATTGTATTGTATTGTATTGTATTGTATTGTATTGTATTGTATTGTTACAAATCACAATGATGTTAATACAGTATATGTAAATGAAAAAGGAAAATACCACAGTGTTTTCTCTAGTCATGAAACACTGATTTAAAAATGCCTTTCAACTGCATAGACAGCCATGATTTAATCACCCCTTTAACAATGGCAGTATACACATTTTAATATTAGACCTAAAGACTGTTGTGCTTTTCACAAATCTCCAATTTGGAGTCTAAAGTCAGTTCTTATCACCTTTAAAGGCCATTAGTCAACAAATCCTCAGTAAACACAGCAGGTGTCATGATTCAGATGTGTCTGAACATGGTAATGCCCGAATCCCTTGAGTTGTTTACTTCATAATCAATCTGTCTTTTTTGATCTGTTTGGTTGTGAACATGACTGATCTCATAGTCAGGGTAATCAGCCTATCCCACCAACAACGGGACACGGTGAATCTCATGACTTTTTGCCTGTATTTCACCATTCAATCACGTCACACTTTATAATTTCAGTGAGAACACAATAAGCTCAAGTGAGACAAATAGGCTTCTCTTTTTCCACTCACTCCCAATGGTCTTGTTTTGGTGAACTGCTCCATTTGCCTGCCATGTTCTAGTGTATAAAATCTTACCTTAGGCTTGTCGAATGTCACCTAGTACGTTTTGTTCACTGAGTGGCCTTCTGCCAGGTCCCCCCGAGGAGTCTGTGTGTGTTTGTGAGTATAAGTGTGTATCTTCCTCCCTCTCTCTCTCTCTCTCTCTCTCTCTCTCTCTCTCCTCTCTCTCTCTCTCTCTCTCTCTCTCTCTCTCTGTCTCTCTCTGAGGAGAACGGTTGTGTCTCTCTTTAAACAAATCTCATCACTGTGTAACTCTGAACCGCGTGACGATTTTCATCAGCAACAGGTCTGCCGTATCTAACCACCTGCAGATTAAGAGTGTGTACATCATCTTGCTTTCCGCCTTTACCGAGAGGCTCTTATTCCACCTCACAAAGTGTATATGGAATCATAAGACGCCTGTGTTTGAGTATGCATGTGTTTAACTGGCCTCTCAAAGTAAGTGTGTATGCACATGCAAACCGCACACACTCATTGTAAAGTTTTGTAAGAAGAGAGAGCAAAACAAAAGGAGAGCATTCTATGCATCTAAATGAAAACTTCATAACATCGAAATCAAAACATCTTACTAAATCTTACTGGTGTCATATTCACTGCATAAAAAAACTTAAATCGTTAGTGTTTTTGTTTATTTTATAGCATAAATACCTAAGCATTATTTGTATTTTATTTTTACCTTAGATAACAGATTAAATTGACCAAAAGTTACAGTAAAGACATTTAAGATGATACAAAAGATTTATATTTTAAATAAATTATATTATATATTTTTCAACATCGATAATAATAGAAAAGAAATTCATCAGCAGCAAATGAGCATTTTAGAATGTTTTTGAGGAATGTCCACTGATGACTGGAGTAATAGCTGCTGAAAATATATTTGAATACAAAACATTTATTTAAAACATTTTAAAGCTACTATTCTTTTGTAGCTTCGGTTGGCATAAGAGACTTCTTTCAAAAACATTTTTAAAATCTTACCAACCCTTTTGCACTGACATATTAACATTTTAGGTTACAATATATTATTTTGAAAGCACAAAGTATGAATAAAAATAATGATTTAAAAACAAATTAATTGTAATAATTTCCATATCTCTTAAAACACTTCCATTTGTTTTAAAACTACCTCTTCCACTTCCTCTGTTTAAAAAATAATAATAATAAGTCGCCATCAAAAAAATTCACCACATTGTACAGAAGAAAGCAAAGCCATCAGAAAACGAATTAGAACGCTTTTGATTCCTAAAACTCAGAGACAAATTCTTTTAACTTATCACTAATCACTTCAGATTCTTTCTGTTGTCCTTGCTCTTTGATTTTACTTGGAATACTTTTAGTTGTAACAGCATTACATTACTCTCAGATTCATTTTCCACAGATGTGTGAAGTCAATGAACAAAGAGTGATTTCACATGTGAAAACGGCTTTTTTATGGCAGTGCATTAGAGAAAGTTATCACTGATGAGAACAGCCTTTCAATCCACTCTCCACATGCTTGTCTTTTTAATCCATCTCTCCTTTTAACAGCTCTCTGCATGTACCACTATTCACTTCATGAATCAGCTGGACTTTTTCCATTTAAAAGCTACTGCTATTGTACACACTTCAGGAGGTTGCAAGAGAGTGTCCAACACAGTGCACGTGTGTGCAAGAAAGAAAGAGAGAGAGAGAATGTATAAATATGAGATTAAATCTGTTGATATGCTATGTGTGTGTGTGCGTTTGCGTGTGTGTGTGTGTGTGTGTGTGTATGTGTGTGTGAGATAATGGGTTTTCTGGAAAAATCCCAAGTTCTTTCTGTAAATCAAACCACTCTCTGCTGCTGCTGGGGGTAATAGTTTCAAACTAGCCCCAAAATCCATATCAAGATTGCACGAATACTGTACATAGTAGAATACCTTCTCTGAAACATCACACACACACACACACACACACACACACACACACACACACACACACACACACACACACACACACACACACACACACACACACACACACACACACACACACACACACACACACAAAAGGAAATCTTACTGACTGGTAGTTGAATCTTCTCTGAATGTGTGCTGGTGTGGATTCATTGTGTTTGTTGTGATGATATTGAAAAGATCAGAGGTAGTTGTCACAACAAACACTATACCATAAAAGATTCATGCTATTTAAATGTTTGTTTTTTTGACATACAATATTCAATGTATACATACAATATTCAATGTATACATACAACGTATACTTGAAAAATGCTATATGGTAGAAAAATGGAAGTACACTTGGTGTTAACATGGTACTATGTAAAAAAAAAAAAACATTTAAATAGCATAAAACCTTTTTGAAAGAACAAAAAATAAATGGTCTTGCTTTTTAATGATCATTGAATGGCTGCTCTCTGTATTCCTACTGGTGTATTAAAATGGAGGAATATATGTAAAGAGGGTTTTATAATATCTGAAAAACTCAGATGTGTGGTGACAAGCAATTTATCTGAGAGGGAAGAAAACAAATGACGGGAATTTAAATTTGAGCGAGGGAGAAAGAGTGAAGTGGAAGACAAAGTCATCAACTCATTACTGTCTGTCTCTCTTTGAAAATCTGATAATTGCTTCATAATGGCTCTCATAATGCAATATCAAAGCCCTTTCTAAACAAAACAAGCACATACGCCCGCGAACAAATACACTAATTGGCGTTTACTAGTCAAGGCGGTATAATAGAAGAAGTTAACACACAATATCTATAAACTACGGCATTTTAAAGCAATAAGCCATGGGAGGCCATGTGTTACAATGATTTTACCACATAAGGCCTGTTTCTTACAATCTTCTCTATACACTCTAAAATGCTGGGTTGTTTCAACCCAATGTTGGTTGAAATATGGACAAACCCAGCCGTTGGGTTATATTTTTACATTACATTTTTAACCCAAAATTTGGGTTTGTCCATATTTTACCCAAAATTGGGTTGAAACAACCCAGCATTTTTTAGAGTGTAGCAAAATCTCTCTCATGACTTCTTGTTTTTATTATAGGCCTACACAGATATTGAAATTATCATCAATACTGATAAGCCGATAATTATTTTCATGTTACGACAAATACCCGATAAATGGCTGGTATTAGAATTCATTACAATTCATTAAAGTCCCCCTGTGGTTAAAATCAAGGTTTAAGACATGTTCCTGGATCAACATATTTTGTTGATCCTGGAATAACATTCCTGTCCCTTACCCTATCCCTACCCCTAAACCTAACCCATAACTTTTCCCTAAAATCAGAGGGAAATGATAGGTGAATAACACTGACGTTGAAGCACCTCACCCTGGTTCTAAGCCTAAACTTGACATAAACTGTAAACTTGTCCCTCAAATCTGATTGGTTGATCTGAAAGTTGTTCCAGGATCAACAAAGATGTTGATCCAGGAACATATGGTACTTGGTGAAATCACGTTCACTCAAAGGACTTTTGATATCGCTGGTGTTTCTGACTTCACAAACTTGTAACCAATCAGGTCAACGTGATCATCAACGAGTGGATCTCTGAACTGGTGTGAGTGAGTGGAGGCGGGGCTAATTTGCATATTAATAGGACCGTGTATACTATATGAGACAAGGGTGTAGAGTACATTCAAGCTATTTTAAAGCATGAAGACATTTTCTTCAAGAACAAAACGCTTAAATATGTTATTTTAGTAATCAAAGATGAGTTTTAAGGGATACAATGATTGACTACAGGGGGACTTTAACCAGAAAGGCAGCTGAGCAAGACAAATAAAGTGACACTTTCCGCTATGTCTTTAAAGCACTTTCTTTTCCCTCATTCCTTCCTGCTAAGTGAAAAAAATATAAAGAGAGAGAAAACAGATAAAAGTGTGACAGGTGTGAAAACAGACTTAGAGTAAGGGAGATTGAGGGTGTGAAAGAGATTAGAGGAGTGGATGACGAATGACAGAAAGAGATTGTAAATGCTGAAGGAGCAGAGAGGTTGTACTGGAAGAAATGTCTGACAAGTGGGGTGATGGTCATACAGATGCCCAAACTAAAGGCCAAAGTATACTTCACTTTTACACGTAACTGAGGATCAGCGTACAGTGCGCGTGATGTGAATTTCGTGGACAGAAAGCAGAAAATATACTTCCTTTTTTTGATACAAACGTGTGTGTACGCGCACAATTGAACAGCCGTGCAAGGTATACTTCCTTTGACTCGTACGCGTACAGAAGCGTTCGGCACATGCGCAGTTTTGAGCAATCTCCCGCCACAAGTTACAAACCATGTACATACTGCCAAAAAAATAAAATGCACATGTGCGACCGGTTGTGCGTGTTCGATACGTGCGTACTCTTCTGATGACGGAATTCCCGACACACGCACTGTTTACTGACCCTTGCGTACGCGTAAAAAGTGAAGTATACTTTGGCCTAATGTGTATGCGTACTGTACGCGCTCCGCCGTATTTTTGTCGCACATGTGCATTTTTTTGTTGTTACAGTAATTAGTTTATCCACAAGGTGGCAACCGTGCCCTGAGGTCGTCGATTCACAAGGTAGTCGAAGAAAAACTGCATAAACAGAACAGACCAAAGCACATGCAAGTTACAGCGCCAATGGAGGCCTACATAGATGAGAGAT
Organism: Phoxinus dragarum; assembly: GCA_033366665.1. Taxonomy (NCBI): domain Eukaryota; kingdom Metazoa; phylum Chordata; class Actinopteri; order Cypriniformes; family Leuciscidae; genus Phoxinus; species Phoxinus dragarum. Next base: position 95,768 of record JARPMJ010000596.1, on the reverse strand, counting down.
TGTGTGAAGAGATTGGAAAGTACGCTCATTTGTACAACTCTAGCATTAAATAATACAAAGATATTTACATGGGTTGTAACTCGTGCAGACAGATTGCTCAAAACTGTGCATGCGTCGAACGCCTGTGTACGCTTACGAGTCAAAAGAAGTATACTTTGCAAGGCTGTGTGTTCAACTACGTGAGCGTATGCGTAAAAAGCTAACTGTGCGTACACACCGCCTCCGGTGAGAGCGTCAAAGTGGCCGGAAGTCATTCATTTTCAATGAGAGCCGGTGGCGGGCTCCGGCAAGGGTGGCGCGGCGCGTCTTGAACGGTGAGAGCGGTGAGGAGAGTTGAAGTCAGGTCAACTTTATGGTAATAAGATATGACGCGGTTAGGCGGCAACCAATCGGAATGTAGAAGTGCTCCGTTTGAGAGGATTCCAGGGAACGCAGTTCTCTAAACTTTGGTTCCAACCACATTAGTTCCCAAGCAAAATAGAGCAGAGGCTGATCATTTGAATTTGATAAGAAGGCGCGCAACACTATTTATAGGCAAGAGTTTCGCGCTTGAACACTTGTTTTTCAGCGGGAATGCAAATTAGAAGAGCAATTAACCATGAACACAAAAGCCACACCACACAAATGGCTTTTAATTGGTTTATTTTGTTAGCAAACATGTCACTATAATTGTTAAGTTCTTTCCATCGATCAATTTTCTGCAAAAATAACGATCAACATGCTTGTTTGCTTTGCGGCCCCTTTAAATAAAGTTAAAAAAAAAGACCAAACATTCGGTCTACGTCAGAGCAGTCCACGAATCTTTCCACGGCGTCGTTGGCAGGGCGGCGATAGCGAATTTTGCCGCTCTCGTCGGCGGTGGTGTGAACGCACGGTAAGTATACTTTCTGCTATACATTCATGGTCTGATCACAGTCAAGATGTCCTTTTTGAGGTCTGTTCCTTAGTATGTAACAGCAGAGGCCATAAAGGAGAACAAAATCGTAACTTCTGTTCAAACGCTCTGTCGACCCGCTTTACATATTTTACGATGCAATATACTGGCACCATTGAAAGATGACACATCTGCGCTTAAGGCAGCTTTTCTGACTGATGTGACATGTCAATTCAATTCACTTAATTCAATTTCAGGGGAAACCAAATATAATACTGGTGATGCTGAATTATGAGGCTGCATTTGAAGAGAAACTTTACAGCAACTTTATGAAAAACAATTTTTACATTCATTTTCTACAATTCACAATCAACCCAGGGGAACAAACAATCAGGTCCTTTTTCACCCATCCCATACTATTCATAAACGTGACTGCTTTAAATCCATGCTGGCATTCTTAGAGTATATTTTAAAACCAAAATACATGATAACAAAAGCAAAAATAAACCAAGAAGGGCCCGTGTCACATCCCCATGTCATTTGCAAGCTCTTAACCCAAACCACAACCACAATTCCTTAACACAAAAAACACCTCTTCTCTGTTTTGTCTTTTACCTTTCTGAATTTAAAAATGCATAATAACTGGTTCAAAGAGTTTTGTCTTAGTTAGATTTTCTTTTAAATAATGTAATACTTTTATTCAGAAAACAAACACTAAGTTGATAAAAAATTACATTAACATCTATTATTTTGTTACAAATGTTTTCTATTTAAATAAATGTTACAGAACCAAATCAGCATATTAGAATGATTCTGAAGGATAATGTGATGTGACAACGAAGACTGCAGAAATGGCTGCTCAAAAAGCTTTGCCATCACAGGAATAAATTCACAGTGTATATTTTAAAACCACAATACATGATAACATCAGGAAAAATCAACCGAAAAGAATCCATGTCACATCCCCATGTCTTCTGTAAGCACATAACTCAAACCACAATCCTCAACACAGAAACCACTTCCACCTCTTTCCACTTTTACTTTTCTTCAGTTTTACTTCTGCTCTAGCTTCCTCTAGACTTCAGCATTGCTGTATTGCTCGTATTGTTTGCGATTGTATGATAAATTGCTTTATGATGCTCCTCATTTGCAAGCTGCTTTGGATAAAAGCATCTACTAAATGACTAAATGTAAATGTAATGTAAATTTTATTCAACTATTCCAACATGGCCTATACAAATATATGCTTTTGCAGGACCAACCAGAAAAATACATTTTTACCTAATTTGAGCTAAGAAAGCAATGCTGATGATAACATTACTGTAAGATGAACTGAAATTTGTCTTTCCTCTTTTGAATAGATGGAAGCTGTACTTGTGTTACTAGAAACCATCTGTCCAGGGATTTTACCAAGATGGCCACCGAGTAAAGAGACTTGCTTCAAAAGGACTTTGGTAATAGTCTCTCTTTTTCTGTCAATACACTTCAGCATGAATCATGTATACCAGTATGATGGCACTTTTCCAGCTTGCACTGCGTTCATCACTTTTAAAATAGATCAAGAACACTTGCAGTGATGTACAACAAGGTGCTTTTTATGCGCCGCTGGAGACATGGGGAAAAAAGGAGCAAGCGCTCTCTTTCTCTCTCTCTCTCTCTCTCTCTCTCTCTCTTTGTCTCTGCAGTCATTTGTCATTGCCGTCGTTTTGATTGACAGCTGGTACGGATGAGTGAGAGCTCTTCCTGTCCACCCACAATCAGCCACCTCCTCCAAGCCCTCAACATGATGGTCGAGGGTCGGAGGTCACTCTCATGCTCTCAGTGAGTGACTCTTGATGAAGACGCTGATGGAGAGATGCAGTTCCTCTCCTCCATCATCTGTCTTTCTCCCTGTTTTTCAGCCTGAGGTCCTTCCACCCGTCTCACAGGCAGACCATCCATCTGCCTGTCCGCGGCCACCACTAATCAAAGCTGCCAGAGGGGCGGCCCCATAAAGCTCTTCACGAGGAGATTGCATTGTGTTTGTGTGTGAGAGACAAATGAGAATTAATGTACTTCACATCAAAATTAATAAACGTAACAAACAGACAAAATTTGTTTTACCCACGTGCGTGCATCAAAAATGATGTTGTATCTCAGCGCAACACAACTGGAGATACATGGAGGGGATAATTTTTGTGGGATCATCAGTTATTTGATTAGGGCATTACAGCCGATATTAGCTGAAAAAACAATTAATCATCACATTTTCATTAAGCTTTGATGCCATTCTTATGCCAGCTTTGCCATCACAGGAATATATTGTGATGAATATATTGCCTGGTTTCACAGACTGGGCTTAGATTAAGCCAGGATTAGCCAGCATTTAAGTAGCTTTTATAAACATGCACTAGAAAAAAACATTACTTGATGTGCGTCTTGAGACAAAACAATGGCACTGACATATTTTAAGATATGTCAGTGCAAGGTTGCTTTCAGTTAAAATATCCATCCATCCATCCATCCATCCATCCATCCATCCATCCATCCATCCATCCATCCATCCATCCATCCCATCCATCCATCCATCCATCCATCCATCCATCCATCCATCCATCCATCCATCCATCCATCCATCCATCATCTAGATTTTATCTTTATTACTTATGTCAATATATTTGTGAAAATTATGGGGCCATCATTTGACTTCTGCCTATTTTGTACAATGAAATACATTTTTACTGAACATTTTTACTCTTATGTTCAGAAAAAAAAGGAAAAAAATAGGTTTATATTGCATTGAACAAAGTGACACAATCTCTAATAATTTTCCGGAAGATCCATCTATCTGATTTATTACTTATTTCAATATAGTTGTGAGAGCGGCAGAGCCATCGTTTGACTACTGTTGTATCTATGTCATATCTTAGCGCAACACAAACTGGAGACACATGGAGATTTTGTGGGGATCATCAGTTATTTCATTAGCGAACTCACTGCGATAATGTCACGTGAAACATTTTCATTAACAGCATCGCTCTTAAGCCGGTCTCAGTGAGGCGTTCAGCACACGAACACGTTAGTAAGTAAACACTCGGATTCCTCCCATCACAGTCCTGATAAACATGCGGTGCTTAGCAGTCTCCCATAAGAGTCAAGAATTCTAATTAATACAGCTTACTCTTTAAAGAATACACATACTCTCTTAATGGCTGTACCCAAACACACACTCACAGTTCTGGTGATGTGCTAGCCCCCAAGTGTGAACAGCCCTTAATAAAAATGTTAATTGAATCTTAGGAAGTCTCTAGGCCCAGGTTTAGCCTGATTCTCCACAGCCTTCTCTCTCGTGCACACACACACTCGCACACTTCACAGCATTTACACAGGCACTCAGCTGTTTCTGTGAAGGCACAGTCATTAATTTTTATCTGTTCAGACGGACCAACTGTAACATCACAAATCTCAGAGAGAGCAGGGATGGGTGGGTGGGTGAAGACCTGTCATCATACGGTAGAAAGACTTTTAATAAATTTTTTGGATGGATGTTTTAAAAATAAAATGGCATTTACATCCCATTTTAATTTCTTAATTTGACTTATTTCAGAATTAAATAGGATATTCAACATGAAAATGTGATGCTTATGTGTTGTGGGAGGTTGCCAGCTTGTTTTTTTAACAACAGTTTTGACTGGCCTATGTTAAAAAAGCCTTTTTTATATATTTGCTTCACTTATTAGGTGTATAAGGAAGACAGTAATGTTAGTTGTGTGGTTAAAAAATGCTTACCTTATCCATCTTATTATTTAATAAGGTTGATGATATCTTTATTATTACTCACCTTATATGCTTACATTATTACTTTTCAATGCAGAAGCAAGCTATTTTCTGTGAATGTGCAATACTTCTAATTCACTAGCTGCTGAAAAAAACAAAGTGCAATAAACCGTAAACCTATTTGCGCTACAAAGCAACATGTTTATGATTATGTTTATACAGTACATAAAGGTACATTATTTTACGTTTGGCCCTCTAGCGGTTTAAAAACAAAACTGCATGCATTTTTGCAGAAGAACATTGTTTTAGTTGTGTTTCGACTCTGTGTGACTGTACCGATGAATATGGTTTGCGGAGAAAACATGTATGGTTACTTACGTAACCCTGGTTCCCTTTTCGATACGGTTCACTCGCATTGCATTAGTTCACTAACACTTATGGGAAAAATTCAGTTTTCTCAGAATCCTGAGCTTTGCTTGGAGTCGAAGGAAATTGTTATTTCTCAGGAAAGGGTCTCAAGATGACTAGCTGAAGACGTAACTGTAGCTATACCATAACACGGTACTTCCTTGAAAATAAATTCCAGCACAGCGCTACAACAACCATAATAAAATGAGCCTTCACAATAGGTAATGCTTTACCACAAACTCTGTTAGAGCTATATATGGCAATTTATCTGTTCAATACCTTACTCCCCTGTTGTCTCAGTCACCAGCTGGTGTGCCCAGGTTGACCACTAGAGGGCACTCCTTCTCTGACCTTTGCCACTCAGCCATGAACTTCAGTCCCCATAATCCTTTGCCCGGGCTCATCATGAATTATTGCATTCACCTGTTTGTCATTACATCGTTTGTCTCACCCTACTTATACCATGTTCTCTCTGTCATTTCTCATCAAGGTTTTGTAATTGTTACACTGCATGTCTGAGCACTCTCCCTTGTCTCTTTTGTGGATTGTTTGCAAGTGTTTTGACCCTTCGCCTGGCATGACTACGATTCTGGATTTTCCAATAAAGCTGCGCTTGGATCTTACTTAAGCCTCAGTGCAGTCCGTGACACCTGTTGAGTAATAAAAACGCCACCTCCGCGTTGCTTTTCCAGCTTTTCAAATCCCTCAGTTCTCGCCATCTCCGAAAAGTCAAGCCAGTGGTGATTCTCGTTTATTACGAGCTCTGCCTCTGTCACATTCTCTTTTTGCTAGCAGACTCTCCACGGTTTTTTTTTAAACAGGTGAATGCTCCATTTCAACCTTTCTCGCTCGTCATGACAACCACACCATACATGCATCAAAGTAGCCCGAGTAACTTTTCTCTATTTATGGATATAACAAGACATGTATGGGCGAGTGACGTATGTACGGAAACCATCCCAACAGTTCTAAAATATAAACACTTCTATTACGCTCATCATAGTGAATCAGGGTATCATAGTTAAAAAAAAAGTTAGAAAGTATACCTTTAAAGGGGTCATGACATGAGAAACCAAATTTGCCTTGATCTTTTGGTATATAAGAGGTCTTTGTACCATTAAAACGTCCTGCAAGTTTCATAGCTTAAGACTTCCTCCCCATTATAAACGAATCATTTATTTAATCAAGCTCTAAATACAGCTCGTTCTGGATTCATGGTAAGAAGTGACGTCACGGTACGAAGTGACGTACCAGCGTTTGCATATAGACCGCCTCCAGCACAAGACAACTACGCTTAAAGCGCAAGACAACTACGCTCATTTCGTATCGTTGTCGCGCCCGCGCGCTGCGCGCCTCACAAGTGTTCAGTCGACGGACAGCGATCCGAGTGGGTCTGTGTACAGGGAAATTACGATGCCACGCAGATGTGCTGTTCCTGGCTGTGGACAAACAACATCTTTGAATACGCTGCGAAAGATCCAGTCGTCAGGGGAAAATGGATGCACTTTATTTTTTGCGGACGTCTCAGTCACGGCAGTGTTAATTTAAGCGTTAGTTAATCCATTTGAAGGATGACTGTTTTGAGAACAAATCCCAAAATGATGCTGGCTTTGCCAGAAAACTGTTGCTCAAAGATAAGTCCGTGCCGACTATTCTGGGCTCAACAACGACGACGCAAACTGTAAGTAATGTGTTTTAAAACTTTAAACTACTTTTTAAATACGCTGAATCCGCACAGGTTCTGGCTGGGGGCGTTAATAATTGATGCATAGGCACTAACGTTAGCCAATCATAACAGTGGGCGTTAACACTGAACTCTTAAAGGGGAAACACCCCCAAAACAGACTGTTTGAATCAGAGGATGAGAAACAGGGTGGGAAAAGGTCATAAATCACTACATTTTAAAAGTTTTTTGTAAAAAAAAACTATAGTAATACTATATTTGCACCTAAGGGAACATAATAATAAAATAAAAAAAACCATGTCATGACCCCTTTAAAATAATGTAACAAAAATGTAATTGCAGTATGAAGCAGCATATAGACTTTTGACACTAGGTGCGTTTCCATTACAAATTTGCGCAAAACTTTTGTGATTTTTACTAAATGTCGACAAAAAACGATTGCGAAATGACGGCGTTTCCATTAACCGATGTTATGCGACTAAAACGCAAGGAAAGACCCTTATACTTGTAAGCGTTTCTGGGTGTTTCTCCCTCATATCTGCTTCGAGGTCTTGATTTATAGAATCCAGTATTCCTGTAATTCTTTTGTCTTTTATGAATTTAATAAATATCTCGTATTCTGTCCTAACACACTGCATCATGTACGTCAGGTGACCTGTAAATGTGCAAAAACTGTTTCCATTGCAGTTTTGCAAATTTATTTTTCAAATTACCTGAAAAACCCCTCATGCGAGCGTAAAAACTTTTTCCGCGATAAATGGGAGTTTTTGTGAAATTGACGTGTTTACATTGGGCGTATTTTCAATTCGCAATTTCAATTTGCTCAATTTGAAGGTTAATGGAAACGTGGCTACTGACATACCTAGATGGTTTACGATCACATGTGCAGACTTGGTGCCACTTGCAGAAAACAAAATATTTCAGATATTCGGATTTAAGGGCCGTTCAAACCAAGGATGATAACTATAACAATAAAGATTTCGTTTTATAACACCAGAGTCCACACCACAACTATAACTTTAATGACACAGTCACCGTGGTTTTGCCAAGTAATGATCCTGGATCATATTTGTTGACAAAGCAGCCCATGCTTACAATAAACAGAACATTATTGTGCTTTGGGCGCTAATATAGTTATCATAGTTACCTTTATAGTTATCATTCTTGGTGTGAATGGGCCTTTGGACAGTAATTATTTGTGCAAGTATGAGAGGGGAGTTCTAAATCAAAACTTTAATAGTTAATAGTTTTGAATAATTATTGCATTCAAAAATGAATAAAGGCCACATTTAATTTGATACGATTGGAGCGCTCACCAGCCTGTATCCAACCCTGTCTCTTCAGCTAAATCAGCCTTAACAAATTCATTTCTCATGCAAATAACTTGTGCTCTATAATTACCTCCTAAGCGAGATCATACAAAAAGCAAAAGATTACACTTTTTTTTCTTTTCGTTTACTGTAGGTACAATAATTAATGATAGCACTGTGTTCTTTCTTGGGGCAGATATTTGTGGTAATGGTGACAGGAATGGTATATTCTGAAGAAGAAGAAAAAACACATTAGCCTGTGAGTTATAAATTACAACAGAGACTTAAAGGGGTAGTTATAAAGCACATTTAAAATGAAAACAAGTTGAAACCAAAGTGCTGTACAAGTAATATAGTGTAAAACAGATTTATGAACAAAACATTTCAGTATAATGAAAGTGAAGAGGACTGAAACTGAACATATTTTTACTAAATAAATTGAGTTCACAAAACTGGCCTGAATGATTTATTCACAAATCAGAATAGATCTGGTTATCGAGGTCAGTTCACTCATTCCATCCAGTTGCAGTGGTTATTGTATTTACCGTATTTTCTTCACACACAAACCTATTGTATGGCTATATAAACCATGTTATGATACTCTCAGGATTATGTTTTGTATAGTTGCATTTTCGTGTGTGTTTCTTGTGCTTCAGTTCAACTTAGCCTTGATTGTTTCCTAGTTAGTCTCCTTGGTTACAGATTACATTCAGCTGTTAATCATTATGTTTCCCTTTGTATTTATACTCCCTTTTTCATTCAGATTACTTTTCTGACTTTTGGTCTGAACCAATTCCTGCCTATAAAATAACAGTGAACCTTTGACCACCTGTTCCTTCCCAATCATCTGCCCACCCTGTTATCCTCAACCTCAAGGCTGGACTTACCTGGTCAAGATGCGTCGTGCAGTGTCTCAACTTCTCCTTCACCGCTGTCTTACAGTATCTTCAGCTCCCTTTCGGGGCTTCTCTCCATCAACTAAGCTCTGCGAAGATGGATTCCCTAGCTTCACCCGGGACTCCAGGCCCTTGACTCCACCTTGGCCTCTCTGCCCATAGGCTCCACTGTGGCTCTGCACTCCCTCTGCTCTGCCATATACTGGCATCACTCAGGGTCCCTCGTTCCTCCGGTTCCACCTTGATCTCTCGACAACCTGGTTCCTCCACGGACTTCCGCGCCTCTGGCTGCTCCCCAGCCCTCCACCCCTTCAGCTCCACCGGGATCCTCCTTCCCTCCAGTTCCACTTGGTCCACTCTTCCACCTGTCACCCCGTCCTGCCAGGCCCCCTTCTGTTGAATGTGACTGTATAATTATTCTGTTAAATAAAAGTTTTGTTTCAATGCGCCTAAACTATGTACTTTTGAAATTGACACTAACTTTCACCTCTTGTTAAAAATATTATACGGTCACACAGAGAGCTTGTTTATACTGTTGATTATGTTGGTATATACGTACATGTTAACTATATGTGCACTTTTCCATATTCGTGCCCTGACTTGACAATGACACTGCTTTGAAACTGAGTTATCAACATCCATCTGAATTTGAATGCATGCTCTACTCGTATGTGTTTGTATGCGAGATGCTTGATATCACTTGCCTGGTAATTAATTTCTTCAATAGAAGCACAGCAGCTCAGTTGGAAATGAGACAGGTAAAAACTGCATCCCTGTGTATCCTCCTGTACACATCCAAGAAACCTCACTTTGGTGTGACACCTGCAGTCTTTCATTTAGCAGAACTCACCTTGGTAATGGAGGGAAGCTATCCACACACACACACCATTCAGGTTGACATGAGATAAATATGAAAGAATCCGGGCCTGGCGGCTTGCTGCAGCTTCCAAGCAGTGAGTTACTGCTTTGGCAGTCTTTCACCACAGATATTTTCCCTCCCGGGGAGTGTGTGGAACCCCTGACATTGATAAGTCATTATGGACAAACTTCACAGTGATGTAAAATAAAATGAGGCATCCAGTTTGGGTCTCCAAAAAATAATCCTAGATATCTGTGTATATGCGCGCGGACCCCAAATGGTAGAGTAATCGAGTGATTGACTAGATGCGTAGAGGGCAAATGAATCCCGGTAGGAGCCGGATAAACCAGGGATGAATCTGATCACCCTGTTTATCGTCCTTTTTTCTTCTCCTATACTTCACTTTCCTTTCAGATCGATCACATTAATCTGTAATTTGAATCGCAAATGAGAAAAAACACCTCAAAACACACACACACAAAAAAAAACATGTTGTATTTTGACCATTACATTTCATTTGGGTATCAATAGTATATAAACAGGTGGAGGGAAATCTTGCAGAGAGTCTGCGTTTAAACGTCATTCCGGAGAGAAGAGACAAAGGAAACCAGACACAAAGTGACATTCCTCTTTGTGACTGAGAGAAAGAACGAGAGAAAACGAGAGTGGGAGAGAGAGAGAGAGAGATATGGAGAAGCGACACAGTGTGTGGTTGAAATGCAGATATGCGGAGGAGTTTGCTCATCTCTTCTTTGAAAGTTGTGAAGTCAGAGTTTCTGTGAAGTTCTGAGGTTTCATCACACTCTGCAGACATCTCAACCTTGTGTAGGAGAAGAGGAGATATCAGATGATCTGGCTTTTCTGGAAGTCCCTTTTCATCAGCCTCAGATAGTGCTTATATCACACAACCATCAGACAGTATGGAAAAGAGGGATTTCACATTCAAAAAATGTTAAATTTCATCTCACTAGGTTATGATTGAGAAGGTTAAACTTCTTACGGCTTTCTGAATATCACTTAGATGTTCATGATATCTTCCTTGACTTTAAATGTTAATATTTACACTATTAAAATAACGTCTATCCCACATAAGCCATTTGTTGGTTCCCCCCTGAAAAGTGTAAATATTGTGACACTAAAAACATTGTTTTTTGATTACCTTAACATGCAAAGATCACTGATGGCCCCAGGTTACTGCACATTAACTGCATGCCATGACATTTAATGCTGACAAACTGTGTATCATTACATGGATTTAAGGATTAGTTCATCCTGATAAGCTCCACGCAGCAACATTGACTTTTGGGATGGGACTTATTGTTTTTTAACCATCAGATGGGAGAAGTGTTTGCGTTATTAGTGGTGTCTGGTTAGTCTTGCATAGGCAGACCTTCAGACTGATGGCAGAAGGTCTGGACTCCATCGCAGCTTTCATTGGCCAAGGACCACCCAATGGCTGTCTGACTTGTAAAGCAACCAATCACAGCTCATTTTGTTATGTTGAGGGGCGTGAAAATGTAAAAATAAATGAATGTAAAAGTCGTCCCGACATTAACAGACTGTCATGTAAAACTCACATATTTTAAAGAGTCCACGTCGTGAACTTCACATACTTTTTAAAATCCAATGTTTAGCTGATCTTAATAAGTGCTCATTGTCACAGTTGTAAACAGTGTGCTAAAAGATTCCTATGGAGCGCTGTGAATGACATGAGTTTCCTTAAAATATATTGTGTATCAATAGTTAAAGGTACGGTAGGTAATGTTTTTCAGAAACACTTTTTGTTATTCTGGTTGAAACTCTCTTCACATCCTGATATAGCAATACATAAAAGAAGTGGTCCAAATTTTAAATAAATTACATGTATATTCTGTGGAAGTGGATCAAAATAACGTTTGTCCAATCATTAGATTTGGTCGAAATGTATTTGGTGGAGATTTCACTGCAGAATCATGGGTAATGTAGTTTTTCACCATGCAGGAATTCTGCTGTTAAACACGATTATTTTATAAAAATAAGTTGACATAATGCCCGCGCAGACATCACTTCATCAGCGTGTCCCATGAGGCTATGCAGAGTTGTAGAAAGACATGCAGTCACCTTTTACAGTTCCTCCAGAACCAAAACAACGAGATAATGCTGCATTCACGCCATGTCATAATTAACGTAATTAAGAGATGGAAACCCTTTACTCTGAGCTGTTCAACTATGCATTTCTATGGCAACACTATCAATGCCGAAATAATCTGCAGCAGTCAGAGCTCTTTAAGTTGTTTACGTTCATTATTATTGTAATGTTATGTGCTTTGAGACAAGAGATCTCTCGTGACGATATGTAGAATCTGCTCTGGCTGCCAATAATGTGTTTTGGAGGAGGAGTGGCTTTAGAGGGGCACTGGCACTGAAAGGAGGGTGGAATCTTACGCTTTCAAGGCTAGCTTGCTATTGCCAGCCTCTCCAAAATTGCCCATACCTTTAATAGTTATATATTATATATAGTATGTAGTTTGTCTCCCTCAGTGAAGCCACACAGTCTTGTACTTTTGTCTTATTGTCCAATTTTCAAATACTTTCCCGCTTCAAATCAAAATTTGTTGTGATTCACATTATAGCTGGTTGGTTTGGTTCATGACTATGAAGACTTGGAAAAAATTGGAAACATGATTCTGAAAAATGGCTTGGGATGGAAACAATTAAAGGCTGCTGAAAAAGTATGCGGGCACTGTTGCACATTCATATTTCAATTATAATAATCTATCCATCCATATACTCTAATCACTTATCCATAGGGTAGGGGTGCTGGATCCTATTCCATCATCTCATGCCTAAGGCAATAATATAATAACATATAACATAACATAACATAATAATACATGTTTTATTGTTGCAGTTTAATGATCATTTAGTCATTATTGTGGTAATAAGCAGAAAATAAAACAATAACACTGTCTACACAGGCCGCGACAGTTGACGTGTGGCTTTGTGCCGCAACAGCTAGAAGCTGTCTACACTAGATGCAACAAAGTAACCGTTGCGAATCCATTTGTCCTTCATATGAGAAGTATCACAAAGTGCTTGAAGTAGATCATTAATAGAACGAGGCATCAGCCTACTGTCAGGAATTTGTTGCGTCGCGGCAAGGCGCTAGACAACATCACTGATAATAATGGGTCCTGTAGTCTTTTGTCGCATCGCGCCGCTCACGTCCGGTGTAGACACTGTGTAATTATATTGTATCATTACAATTTGGGGTGATCTATCCCTTTAATCTAGTTATTTTTGCAATTTGTTTGGTATATTTTTTAAATATTTGTTTGGTGTTGCTATTGCCAGAGAAATTACACACTTCACCTTTAAGAAACAGCAACAGAATGATATAGGCTGTATGATGTGAACAAACTCTTATGAGGATAATAATTTGCTTTCTACATGCTCATGGGTAATTGCAAGGAACACTGTTTTGTTTACCATTCACTGTTCTGTTTGTTTTCCTGGAGCACTACATTTGGACAAATGAGGGTATCCCTCCGGTATACTATTGAAAGCAACTATCCTCAGACTGTGGCCATTAATGTACAAAATAATGGTTTAAAGAAACATTTTTGCTATGTCTTGACAAAAGAGGTTCATTTAAAAATGAAAAGTTCGGCTTTGGAGTCGGTAAGATATTATTGGTATTTGATCAAAAACAGGGTAAAAAACAGTAATGTGGTGAAATGGTATTACAATTTAAAATAAATGTTTTCTATTTCAATATATTGTAAAATGTAATTTATTCCTATGACAGCAAAGCTGAATTTATCAACCATTATTCTAGTCTTCATTGTCACATGATCCCTCAGAAATATGTATTTGTTTGTTTGTTTGTTGAAACAGATGAAAAATGAAACTGTGCTTGAAGTATCACCAGGGGCTCTACAGGAGTTTTCTAAAAAGAAAGATTTTGAACAACTCACTGTGTTTCCGTCCGCCGGCCTTTTGTCAGTCAAAAGTAGTCGATCTCCAAATGCAACGTAATGAACTGACTCCATGAGGAAATGTCATGAACTTATAATTCCAATGAAAAGCATGATAACTTAGACACTTAGCTCATGGCAATTTATATGGCTACAAGCTTTAAGAGCTTTCCATCTTTACTCTCCTCATGTTACGTTGCATTCAGAGATCGACTACTTTTGACTGACAAAATTCCAGCCACCGGAAACACTAACTGCTAAAGTGAGTCGTACAAAACCTCTCTTTTTAGTAAAATCTGGTGTAACACAAACAATGTTGTCAATGCTCGAGTTCATGTGTAGAGCCCCTGGTGATACTTCAAGCACAGTTTTATGTTGTGTTGAGCCTCCTGTGTAAATAACAATGTAAATAAATGCGTGAGGATAGGGCTGTCGCAGTGAACATATTTCCCTTCCAGTGATTTTTAATTGAATTTAATATATAAATATGCTACACAACATGCAGAAGAAGAACTGAGACAGAACAGAATGTCAAAATAAGGGTCCACATAACAGAACATAAACCTGACAATAATGTCGGGTTGTATGTTATAACAGTTCCGATCCTCAAATCTGACTGGACGAGAGGCTTTCTAAAACTGCTGATATTTCACCAGTATCAGCACTGCTTTCTCTCTGCATGTTTTAGAAAGGCTGTCCATAGTATGGTGGGGAAAGGTACTATTGAAGTTAATGGGACTCATCAACTGTTTGGTTTTCATCATTCTTCAAAATATCTTCTTTTGTGTTCAGTAAAAGGAATAAATTCATACAGATTTGGGACAACTTGTCATACTTTTCCTTTTTGGGTGAACTATCCCTTTAATAACCTAATTTGTAAAGAAATTGTTTGGGATTTTTAGATTTTAGATTTTTAATTCTTAATCTTTGTAAGTAGCAATACCGGATACTAGCAAACAAAATAGCAACTGCACTAATTTGTCAACGCTTAATTTTTCAGCATGTGTAGCCATTTTTCTTCTTCTCAGCACTCAAGGATCGGTAATACTTAGATGCGAGTTGAAGAGCATGTGTAAATCAGTAACATCATCATGTGCGTGTCTGAACCCTGATGCTTGTGTTGTTAGCAAACAGGATGAGTGATTAATATAGCGGACAGGTGGCACTATTATAAATGTTTGCTCTCCATTTCCTTGGTGTGACTTATATATTCTCGTCTCCTGTTGACACAGAGACAACAGACGGATGTGGTTTACCTTGCCTTTCCTCATCTATCACAGACGAAAGATGGATGGGACAGAGAATGTAAGGATGCTAGCCAAAAACTGCTAGCCTGGCATCACCCTCTTTCCCGTGCTCTTACATGCCTTATGCAGATAAGAAAGATGCACTGGCTCTGGCGTCAAACATGAATTTGCATATGTCAGGGTTATGCGCGGTTCCGAATTAAATTAAGATTTCTAATTAAATGTCTTGGTAGATGGATAGATAAACTTTTAATGTATTACAGAGAGCTGAATGATTCTGGAAAAATTGAGAATCACATTTTTATTTGTTTCAAATAGTGATCATGATTCTCCCATGATTCTTAACAGACAATTAAACAAAATAACATTTACTAGAGGTTCTGACAAAATGTTCATTGCTGCAGCCTATTCAAAAATGCATTACAAACATGATCACTGCTTTCTCTGGGTCAGCGGCAGCGTGAACACAGATTTGATTGTGGTATGATTTTGTCAAAGGATTAATAAACACAGGCAAATCGTTTTCATTTAGGAATAAGATCGCGTGGGGGGTTTGAATCGAGATCACAATCTTTTAACGATTAATCATAAGCTATATATGATCATGAATGTCATTCCAATTCATCAGCCTATAGGGAGCGGCACCATATCCCTACATCTGTCTTTATTGTCAACGACCTTTAGCATGCAAACATATAAACGATTGAGTTGTAAATTACCTCACGTTTCGATATCTGCATACAACACCCATTTCCCCCTGAAAGAGAACATATACAGCGGTGTATTAAAGAGTGTCCAATCAGACAGCATTTCAGAGAAGTGTCACCCTGGCAGCTGTCCATCATATAAACAACCCAATTCCATTGCCTACAACAGCCCTCGCTGACTTATGTTTACAAGGGATACTTTGGGCCACAGAGCTCTCCGTCTTGCTTTAAACAGTTCATTTATGGATTCGGTAAATCACTGACCCTGTCACCTGCAGAATGCCGTTGTCACACTTAAAAAGAAAAACATACACAATCTGGGAACAGGTCAAATAGTGTGGCAGGTCATTTCCCCAACCTTTAAATGTAAAATATGAGCAGTGGCCTGTTCTCTGACAGGATAATCCAGAGGGAAGCTGCAGTCCATCCCTGTGAAGGTGGAAGAGATTGCCCAGGCTTTTTGGGGTTTTGTTTTGCTGCTTTAACGTTCAAAATAAGGTTCGGCTACAGGCCAGCTCATTTAACTGACAGCTGTTGTTTAAATGGAGGGCATTTAAATTTGATGTGATTGATTATGTGGTTGGCTGTGCGTCGTGAATTTAACTCAAGGCTTACTGTACATTGTCTCATTGCAACAATATTGATTGATTTGCACAGACATTTGTTCTGATTGTGTAACATGAACAATGTCCACAGTTTAACAGAGAACTAAGTGGGTTCTTGCGATTTTGTCTTAAAAATATCTTGAAAATGAGGCGCGAGAGTCTGAATAACATGTGTATAACACAGCTGTAATGTATGTGGATGTAGTAAAGCGCACATCCAAACCCAACTAAATGAAAGGGAATACTCAGGAGATTACCAGAAAACGTCTGGGGTTACCGGTGTAACCCATGTTCTCTGATTAGAGAACGAGATGCTGCATAGCGGTGAGCCAATGGGAAACTCCCTTGGGCGGTGCTGATTGTCTTAACCCGTATAGAATCACACCAATTCATTGGCTGATGGCACGTGCTCCTCCTCAGAGGTGCTTAGTCACTCACTCTTAATACAGTAAACACGCCATCTGCTCCTCAAATTTAATACTAAAAAAGCCCAGCTCGGCAGCGAGAGGAGCTTGGCAGCGAACACAGCATCTCGTTCCCTATTCAGAGAACATGGATTACACAGGTAACCTGAGACGTTCTCTTTCATAGGTTCCACTCAATGCTGCGTAGCGATAAAGCAATGCAAACGATATACCACACATGCCAAGCTAAGCGCTGCTATCTGCGATCTAACCCAAGAACATTCTTCTCTCTATCTCTCTTTTTTTTTCTTTTTTTTTTTTGGGCAAGACCAAACTCAACCAGGACAAATGCGACCAGTTCATGCGGAAAGAACCCGGCAACCAGGAGCCGCATTCAAATCCAGGTTATAAAACTTGATAAAAGTGTGCAGAGAAGTCCAACCTACCACCACACAATATTCTCTGAAGGAACTAAAAAGAGTTTGGGAAGACGTGACACTCCTAGTAGAGTAAGCTATAACGCCCAGAGGTGATGGGAGCTACCGCACCTCATAAGCCAAAGCAATTTGTGTCTTTCACCCAACAAGAGATCCTGTACTTAGAGGTGGCGAGCCCTCTGCGGCCAGCCCCAAAGCATACAAACAACTGAGACGACTTGTGCCACTGGCCAGAGCAGTCCACATATACATTTAAATCTCTCTCTACCCCTCTGCGGAGGAATGAAAACAGAAAGAATGAAGCATGACCACTTGGGAGTGAAAGGAAGTGGACCAAACTTTGGGGACATAACCTGGCCTGGGTTCCAGAAACACCTTCACAAGACCCGGGGCAAACTCCATGCAAGGCTCACTCACATAAAGAGCCCGCAGATCCCCCATATGCTTGAGAGAGGCTAAAGCTAACAAAAGCGCCACCTTGATGGTCAGAATCCGGTGAGGAGCTGACGCCAAAGGTTTGAAGGGAGGCTCCAATTACCCCTCCAAAACGACGATAATGAGGAGGTTTCTCTCACTTCAGGGTCTAGCGTAGAGGCTGGAGCATCTGACACAGGGAGAAAGCTATATCAGGAACAACCCAACGGGGGCACTGGTGGGTCATGGGAAGAGCACAAGCTCCCCAAACTGTGCAAGGTGGGGGATTTCTCGGCTCGTCAGGCGGTCCCTGGGCGTGAAGGCAGAAGTGGGAGGTTCACAAGCCCTGAACTGCTTTAGGGCGGCAGATTGCGTCTTAGCAGTACGGAATTTATTGACCACAGAGCTGACTGCTTCTCCAAACAAACCTGACTTGCAGATGGGGGCTATTGTGCACATTCAGTGTGCTTAGTCGCACCCAACACTAGGTCATTAGCTCTGTTAAGCCCCCCTCCATGTCCAATTCATTAATGTCTATATTGTGAAGTTTATGGTGTCAGTTAGATATGAATGGATCAAAGGAAATACTAATCGAGTTAGTTAATCGTGGTGATAGGCGCATGCGCATTTGTTGTAATGAGTTACCTTGTGCCTGCGTGAGCAACGGCATCTCATGTGCTGTTCATGTTTTGGAATTTCAGTTTCCGTGTGAGACAGTAAAGAACCTTGTTTCCAACACGGTCTGGAGTTAGTGTTATTCCTCGAGTGTTTTTCCACATTTTAGAGTAACGTGGTTGAAAATAGTTCAATAGCAGTCAAGAGTTCAATAGAATAGTTGCTTCTTCTGCTTAAACTGTACAATTCAACCAGCTTATAATGACTTATGAAATAATTAAAATGTGTAATGTGCACTTATTGACTGCATTTCAGTCTCTTGTGTCCAAACTTTGACTTCAAGTGTGTGTATCTGCAATAGTATAGCAAACTCAGGCAGGCATGTACCGCATGTGTGTCCATAATTCATAACCACTCTGTCTTGTCAGCACTCTGCTGGGTGTGTGGTAATTCATGTCACGGGGGTTGCTGAGCAGTGGGCTGGTCAGTGGGTTGGCCAAAGGTGTCCTGCAGTGATCCACATCCGCCGTGGATCTGCTCGTTCACCCCGAGGTCAGCCGTTTGTCATGGCCCTGATATATGAGCCCTGACCAGGCAAGAACTGCTGAATTTGGATCTCCGTATAATGAAAAACCCCTGTGTTTGTGTGTGTGTGTGTTTGTGGACTAAAATGCAATATGTGATCTATTGCATGATGTCTGTGTGGTGACTACAGCAAATTTGCGCTAAATTCATATATTTTTTTCAGAGAAGTAAATTAGATTGCAAATCTGATTTACTCTATTATGACAATTAGCAAAAGCAGGCTTATTTTGAATGATGTGCTTTCATCTCTCTCCCTCTACCTATTTTTCCGAAGTTGAAAATACAAGAACATATATTAACACTTTACAATAAGGTTTAATTTGTTAAAATTAGCTAACTACATTAATTAACATGAATTAACAATGAACAATACTTCCACAGCATTTATTAATATTAGTTAATGGTGATCTCAACATTTACTAATAAATTATTACACTTAAAAGAAGTATTTTAAAATCAGTTAATTCACTGTGAAGTAACATGAGTAAAAACGTGTTTATTAACAAACATTGTTAAAGGTTAATTAATGCTGTAAAAATATACTGCTCATTGTTAGTTCATGTTAGTTAATGGATTAACTAATTTGAACAAATGAGACCTTTTTGGTAAACTTGATTGACGTGAAATCTAATCTTTATATGAGGAAGGTGATCAAAATAATCAAAATGAATCTACAAAGAGCTGAACCCAGCTATTTTACAGTTTTTGTCATTTTGTAATAGTTTATTGTTTTTCACTTTTGACAAAAACATCCTTTAAATGTAGTAAACATTTGGTCTTGTCATTTTTAGTAATGTTGGTTAATTTTACTCTGACTACAATGGCATGCACTGATTTTGCATGTGGTGTGAAACAAGCTTTAGCTAGAATATCGCTTTCAGCCCTGTGATGCTGTGGTTAATGATGAATAAGCTTTATTGACCATAAGTGTAACTTACCATCATACTCAAGCTTCATGTGTGTTCCTTTTATGCCGCCAATGGTCCATGTCAGTGTTATTATTACATGTATGCCTAATGACCAACTGAGTGTTTTACAAGGACAATTTAAAAGCAATTATTAAACCTTAGCATATCTGCCTTTCTTACATGGAGGGAATTGTGCTTTTGCATGCAATTTGATATCCCTGTGGGCAATAAATTCCAACCCAAATGAGTCAAAGTTCCTTCACTTTTATAGATTAGAATGGCTGTGTAGTGTCTTTAATTCTGTATAACATCATCACATTTCGTTTTTACAGTATAGCTTATCAGGGACATACAAAAAAAAAATTGTTTTAGAGTTTTTTTTTTTAACTTTGCTAGGATGTTTCTGTTTTTTCTTCTGTTTTCAGGTTCTTGATTTCTAGTCCAAGTCTCAGCAGTGTTTTCCCCTGCCAATCCTGAAAACCTTTTCCGCTCCCTCTCACAAGAAAACCGTCCTTTGGAAGACTACATGAAGTTCCTCGAGCTCAGCCACCTGGGGCCTCATGTATCAATGCTGCGTATGCACAAAAACTTTGCTACGCCAGCTTACACACTCACGGTCGGATGTACTAACAGTGAAATTAACGCGAGAATGTGCGTTTCTCCACGCCAACTTCAAGTCTTTTTTCATGGTTTTTGTCTTTTGTCTTACAGGCAATGAAGTGAAGTTGCAAACATTACACTACGAATTGTTGTACAAGTCTATCACACCAACACATGTGAGAAGCATTGCTATTAATTTGCAATTTATAAAATAATTAACATTCTATTGTCACACCTTATGGGAATATTCTATCAATTAATCATATTAATAAATCCTTTCAAACAGCATTGTTGAGAGCGCAGAAACAATGATGCCCATTCTCGCACTCGGTCAGTTGTAGAGCGGGCGATTGGGCAGCTGTAATGTCGGTGGCGCTGCCTTAGGGCTGGACAATAATTCAATATCAATAAGTATCGCGATATAATTTTTTTCAATAACGGTGATATGATTTTTAAACACATTTCAGATATTTCGATATACATTACAGGCATGGGGTACGTTTACGTTTTCATTTTTACTGCGTGATAAATATAAGCAGCACGGCACAACGGTTCATATGTTCATTGTCTCCATGACCATTCGCAAAGACCCGCCCCCTTTAGATACTGTTGCTATGTCCAACAAGCCACGGCACTCTCACGCCACACTGTTCTCCAGAGTGAAAAATACATCGCGGAACAGAGAGGACACTGACAACGCGCCAACAGACAGGACAGACCAGGTTACTTTTGATATGAAACAAAGCCTCAACTTTCAAATTTGCAATTTTGTCAAGAAATTTAAACAATAAATACCGTTTTGTGGCTCTTTAATGTGTGTGACAGATCGCTGTCGAGCCTCCGTTAAAGCTGCTCATGAACCAATCATCTCTTCCTTAGTTAATTTATAGCATCAAATAAACATGAATGAACATAAGGAGGAATGTCGTTTTATCCGCGGAAAGGCGTCAGTACACTTCGCTTTTCAAGTTCAAATCCTCCAACGTTAATCTACTAAATTAACTCTCCTGACTGCTTTGTCAGACAAAAATGGCAGATTCGGCTAATGGAGTTTACATTTACATTTACATTTAGTCATTTAGCAGACGCTTTTATCCAAAGCGACTTACAACTGAGGACTACAGCAAGCGAGTCATCGTGAAGAGGCAAAAATAACGCAAGAAGTGCTCAAAATACAAAGTTCTGGCATTGCTCAGAGTAGCATAAGCCAAAACAAGGGAGGGAGTTATGTGCAAACAGCGCATGCCAAACAACTATTCTGATTTGAAGCTTGTGACATAAACGCGCACATCAACCCGATCACGTGTTAAGCGTTCATGTAAACACTACATTCAGATTCATCAATCAAAACGAATTCTGGGTGTCATCAACACTCAATGTCCTTTAGCAACATGTGCTTTTGTTGTTGCTCACTTTTTGTTGGTTTGTTTTCTGCAGCAACTCTGAGCACTTTTCATATTCTTTATCCTGGCTGAAGCACTTTTTTCAATCTATAAGAATATAATCAACATATGTTAACCTATAGCTTAAAGTTAAAGTATATTAATAAGTTGAGTTATTAACTTGTTTATTTGACAGTGATGTCACATTGCTTGTATGAAGGCTAAATACAAATAACATATTAACAATAATTTATTTGTACCATTTTTATTTCTAAAATATTATATAGTTTTATAGGAGGAGGTTTCAGAGACTTGGGAAATTAATTTTTCAGAAGTTAGAAGGTACAGACATTAATTGTGGGCGTTCTTGGCAGTTTTTCCTGAGGCTTTTATATTGTTCATATCGATATCGGAATTATATAGTATCGACCGAAATTTTGAAATATCTCATGATATAAATTTTGGCCATATCGTCCAGCCCTACACTGCCTTGACAAGACTGGGGGGATGCGGTTATACCGCCCTGACAAGGTGTGCCGCATCGTGCTGGCCTGTGGTGTACTGCACAATGTCGCGAACAGGCATGGTATACCACTTGGTGAAGTGGCAGCACCGCCAGATGACCTTGACCCAGGACCAAAATATCTGCAGCCCAACCAACAAGCCATTCAGGCCCGTCAACATGTGATTGCGACAATATAAATGGTAATCAGAGACAAAGTTCATTTTTTGACGAATTCCTTTAATGAGTGGCTTATGTCTGTGAGTGCGTCAGTGATATTTTTCAGGTGACTGTTTAATTTATCTGATGGCCATAACGATTTGCTGTTGTGACTCCAGAACAGCATGCATCAAGACGCAGCTAGATGGACGGGCCTCAGCACTGGGGGTAGCACTGGAAATGCCGGAGATACTGGAGATGCTGGACACAATGGGCCCTGGCTTCTCAGGAGGGGCGGACTCCGAGTGCGTGCCAGTGGACGTTCCTACTGTTGCACCATATAAGTCCAAATAAACACAGGCACATGTTAACTGTGATTTGAGTATGTTCCTTATTAATGGGTACAAGCATTTTGCCATAAATGCAACGGATATGTAAAATCTCTGGTGTACTTTTGGTCAGCTACATTGCATGCATTTGAAAATTAAATGCAGGCTGGTAAGCTATGTGTACCTAAGTTAAGCAAAAAAATACAAATTAGTTACCTTCGTGGCAGTCCTGTGGTAAATCCGAGTCTCCCACAGCAACAGATACTATTGCAGAGAGTAAAGTGTCACCTATAATAGAGGCAACTCTCTGCTCAAACGGGGTATGTTCATCGACCCCTGTATCACTGCCTCTTCTGCCCACACTTTGTCGGTGCGCAGCAGTTCTCCGCTTAAATTCCACCAGTATATCAGACCATTTCTTTTTAAGATAATTTACAATGCGATTTTCAGATCCCACCGCATTGATGGCGTCAGCCAAAACTGTTTTCTCAATAATTCCGGAGGACAAAGTTCCAAATAAAAAAGTTTGTCTCGTTTCTACCTCCGATAGTAGCACCTCCAATTCCAATGTTGTTTCTTGCTGCTTACTTTTGCCATTTTCTTGCTGCTTGCTTTTGGCAAATTGGACTCATTACCATATTAAAATGTATTTAATAAGGGAGGAGACAGGGTGGGGTGTTATGCTAGTGCATGTGCGCTCAATTTCACGTTAATTGGGATGTACAAAGAGAATATGCGTGGGATCCTGTGATTTACAGCTTTGTCTGTGCGCAATGTTTTAGTATTATATCAACGCATGTCTTTGTACATGAGGCCCCTGGTGTCCTGCAGCGACGACACCTTGAAGACTATCACCCGCACGCTGGCACAATACATAGACCATGCATTGCAGCCGAGGTGGCTCGCCATTCACTGTCAGCGAAATGGAAGAGGAGAACATGGCCACTTAGCTGCAAACTCCCCAGCCCACATCCACCAATTTGCCATAATCACTTCTCATTCCAGTTTCCTCACCTGCCTCTAAACTCCTCCCTA
Source organism: Phoxinus dragarum (assembly GCA_033366665.1). Taxonomy (NCBI): domain Eukaryota; kingdom Metazoa; phylum Chordata; class Actinopteri; order Cypriniformes; family Leuciscidae; genus Phoxinus; species Phoxinus dragarum. The sequence continues at coordinate 72,096 of JARPMJ010000596.1, read as the reverse complement.
GTCCTTCCCCACTCCTCCACCCGTCAGCCATTAACCCAGAGTCAGTGCCAAACCCCGCCAAGGATGTAAAGACTGAGCCCACCGCAGAGCCAGAGCCATCTGAGTCTGTTCAGGTGTGAGACGGCTTGAATGTCCGTCCTGGAGCTCAAGTTTGAGCAAGTGTTTGTCCCAGAGCCCGAACCTGCACTCACTACGTGCATGAACTAAAAGCCAGAGCCCACCGCTGACCCAGAGCCGAAGCCTTCCAAGGCTGACCAGGTGTATATGCCAGTATCGATGTTCATCTCTGAAGGACTGCTGGTGGAGTTGGACATCATGGAATACCATTCTTCCTCCTGAATTCTATTCCTCTCCATGTGAACTCCAGGATTCCCTGATTCCAGCCCACATTCAAGCCATGTCTCTGACACTAATTCAACCCAGCTCCAAGTCAAAAGTAACTTATGCACTACTATAGAAGAGGACACGGCAAGCTAGGCTGATTTTAGTTTTTTTTTCCCGATGAGGGAAGGAGTTGACCGGGCCAATGATCAAGGTTACGTTTTGGTACTGCAACTAGCCTATGTCACTCCCACACCACACACACGTCAAAGCAGGAGTAAATGTTCTCTATTTATGGATATGACAAGACGGGCGAGTGACGCATGTTTGCAATTTCCTGTGAAAACCATCCCGACAGGTCTAAAAATAGTTTAAAATATTTTTTTATAGTATAGGATAGTAGTATAGAGCAGACAGGAAGCGTAGAGAGATAGGGAGGGGGATGGGATCGGGAAAGATCCAGGTCACTCGAAGTGCAATCATGCTACATGTCCGAGCTACCTATGAGGCTGTCGGCTCTGACATGTTATGTAATATTTTCTTTTTATTTTATTTCAGTTTCAATTCAATTAACATAAATTGTTTTTTAGTAGCTTGTTAACTTTAACAATAACTGCTCTGGATATGATTCAGGTCGCTCTTAATTGTAGTGTCCATCGGATGAAAAGTAATTAGCAACAGGTCCCGCCCTCACAGGAAAAGCAGAGTTGCCAGTAAATGGGGTGCATCTCATTGGTTGTAGCACATCCCAGAAAGAATATAATTCTTTGTTTTGCAGGTTAGGTGTTAGATGATGAGAAGATAATGTACCAATTTGTGCAACAAAAAGTGCAGAGTTCCTGTTTGGTAAACACACTATTAGGTGATCTGCGACAGACAGCCATTAACATCAGAGATCTTCCCAGCAAGGCCTTATTGTATTTCAGCTTGATCCGATGGCAATGAGATTATTTATTTATCTCAACATCAGGATGGTCCAGTTCCTGATCAAAGAACTTACTTTGAAACAATTTCCATTCAGTAATTACAAAGAATCTACAACTAACATGATTAAACGTGACATTTTACAAAGACTGAAGTATTGTTTCTTTGTAAACCGTACTCCAATAATATTTTATTTACAACTTTGAAAAATAATTGTTATAGTGTGCCAAGAGTTCAGAGACATCAGCCACTTTTGATATCTCTGGAATCTGTTCTTGCATATTGTGTTTGGAGACTCATGACACTTGCAGGATAATGTGACAGGCCTGGAATAAAGTCTGTAATATTGGGGAACACTGTATTACTCAAAGACCCAAACGTCTCTTTCTCACACTAGACAGGAAATCATCTGCTAAACTGGATCAATAACTAATTAACATTTAGCATCTTTGTGCCACTTTAACTCTTCACACAAACACTTTCCCGTGTTGGCCACCCTGTGGAATCAAGCATAATTTAGCTATTTGCTGAGCTCTATGCTATCCAATTTTTTTTTTCTCACTTAAAGCACTTACTGTACAAGGTCTTCAGAATAGATAAAGGGCTGTATTGATCACAATAGTGCTGAGCTAAGAGACTCGCAGAACAGAGAAATGAATGAAAGTCAGGGTATTATTAGGTTAGTGTACAGTGCCTGAAAGGTCATCCACTTGTTTAGATTAAACGTAGAAAGCCAACAATCTGAAGAGAACCTTTGTTGCCTAGTTCTTCTTTTATTAACTGGTGAATAGTAGGTGAGGATGGTACTTAACTTAACTTTTACGGCATGTTGAAATGAGGTGATCCGGATAGCGGCACGAGCTGTTAAAATAAATAAATCCTAGATCCTAAAACATATAGAGACTGTGGGATGGGCTCTTTTGACAAACAATAAATTAGAGGACACTATGGGATGCACTATTGTTTGTGATTTTGTGGTTTTGTGATTACAACTACTAGAATTACAAATGACACAAAAAGAGGGCAAAAAAAAATGGATTGGAAACACATATCCAGCGGGGTCATTAATCTGGTGAGAGGATCAGATGTATAGGTGAATTATTGATGCAATGAGGATCATTTGTACAAAGACAAATGTGTTCTGGATGGAGCCAGTGGCTTTATGAGCAAATAACTGTTAGTCTGTGCCTTTAGTGGAAGATTAGTGGAGGTTTGGGTTTACAATTTGCATATCAACACTACTGGCTAAGGCTGTTTTCACATTTGGTGTAATTGTTTGGTTCAAACCTGAGTTTGAATCCACCCCCTTACCACTGCCCCCTGCAGTTCTCTTTTTACTTTTAATTATTTTACTTCCAACTGCTATACGCTTGCAGCTTTTTACTGATTTAACTAGGTAATGACTTGAGAGAAAAAGATGCTCGCTTAAAGTTTTTTTCCTTTGTTTTATTACTAAAACAACACACACTGAACACTTGCATCTGTCTGATGTGGATACACTGAAATGCAAAGAATGTGAGCGGCAAAAGTTATCTGTGGTGACAAGCAGCAATTAAACGGACCTATTATGCTTCACTTTCACATATTAGGCTGCATTCCGTAATAATATATGTATATATATTTATTTATTAGGTGCAATACATGCATTTGTTTGTTTGTTATTAACTATTATTAATTTTAATATTTTCTTTTGTTATTGATCTTTTTTTTTCTTTTTTTTTTATATGTGTATTTATTTTTAACTCAGGCCAAGATGCCAGTTTCACTAACTTTATTCATGTTGTGGTCCCATGGATTTACCAACAAATCTTTACACGCACCGAGCAGCACTTCTGCTGCAGATGTATTGGTAACTAATGTATAAAATGTTAGACAATCTCCAAATTTATTTTGAAACCAGCAGTTGTAAGAAATGCATTATACTTCAGTAATTTGCACGCAAAGATACAAATTACAAGTCATAAATATTGGTTCACTTCTGCAAATATTAAAGTAATTTTCTCTAAAATTGCTTTTTGTAGAGTTCATGAACATTTAGAGTTTTACCTTATCCATTCAGCGGAGATGTTTACTGTTAGTTGCTCTCATGGGGGATTGGGGGCTAGTCAACCTCTGGAATCCTCATCACACAATGGACAGAGGCACGTGGACTGTGTCTTTGTTGGACATTAATTTAACAGAACTCTAAACCTCTCGTTTACCTGAATACAACGTTAAGACTGAATATATGTGTCACAATGATGAAGACGAAGCAGAGTTAAAAAAGGTTTCTATAAACAAAATGGTTCTTTAATAAAAACAAACTCAGGTAAATCACAATGACGACGAGAAAGTAACACAGTGTGTAACATACACACAAACAACAACCGGCAAACACAGAGTGATGGTGAGGAACTTAAATACACAGTGATAATGAGGAGATGACGAACAGGTGTGTGATCTATTCTACGCTACGCTCTACGGCGCTTGCGCAGACTAAGTAAACAGATCAATTGACGTGGTTGAGTAAAAGAGATAAAACCGATATAAATACTGTTAATTTTATCACACAAAACGCTTGTTTCGTGTCTTAGGCCATCAATGTGCACTTACGATGGTAACACAGTCTCACCCCAAAACGTCACATACTGACGGGTCTTGACCATACGTCAACATACGACGAAAAGGGTACCCCTATAACGTCCATGTGTGACGATTCGGGTATGGTTGGGTTTAGGTATGCGTTAGGGTACCGCTAGGAGGCGCTGCTGGTGCGCTTATGTCTGCGTCTCATATTGACGTTATAGGGGAACCCTTTTCGTCGTATGTTGACGTATGGTCAATACCCGTCAGTATATGACGTTTTGGGGTGAGGGGTTGACGATGGGGAATTTTTTAATTTGGACTTTTCTCTGCATGCTATTAGAGACATCTCTGCATGCTTTTGGATACAGTACCTATATACCTGCATTATATGACTGACAGGACAAGAACGGGTTGACCTAAAAATATCAAAATTGAAACTACTGCGGAGACAAAGACACCTACATCTTGGATGCACTTCAGGTAAGCTAAAACATACCAAACTTTAATTTCAAAGTGAACTATCCCTTTAAAATGCATCAATAAACTGATTTTAACTAAATATTTATAATTTACATTTATAATAGCAGATTTTATATTGAGTATAATAGGATATCTAGTAGATAATGTCACCATTATGTTCAGTTTAGTTCAGTTCAATGACTTTTAGTTTGTATTTCTTCAGTTCATGCCTTCCTTTGTTTGAATTTAGTTACTATGGTCACCGTCATTATGAGTTCTGTGTTTCAGCTGTGTTTGATTAATCATCGTTTGTGTTTGCTTTATAAGTTGTACCTTCACAATCACTCTTTGTCACTTTAAAGTGTTTGCTACTGCCTGTCTCTTTGGAATTATTATTAAACCTAGTTGTTTGGAACTTAATTAATCTGTCTGTCTTCCTGCAAACACCAGTGACACTTACATTGTTAAAACTTTTAAAATGTTGCATAATAAAAAACAAAATATAAAATAAATTGTCACTGTAATTTTACCTTGTGTTTTTCATGTTCACGTTATTGTCTCAGTCCATTGTTTGTTCTTTTTTTAAAAAAAAGTCAGATTATAACCTTTGGTCACAATGATTATGTATGGCAAAAGGTGCTTAACAGACTGTATTGTGGAATTTTGATTATGAATCTCTTGCTACAAATGAGTGACTGGATAAATAAACAGCTGTTCGATATGCAGCCAATGTTCTGCAAGTTTTGGCCAGGTTGTGAGATTGTCTGCTGCACACCTGCTCTGAACTGCCTCCTTATTCTTAGGTGGGGTAAATCAAAATTGTTGTGCATCTTGTGCAATGTGATTTCAAATAATGCAGTTTAATAGACGTTTTCTATAATAAATGTTGTATTATTGCCCTGATACATCATGATTAAATAATGTTTTATTTTAATAAATTTTTTTCGTATTAATGACAATTTTGTGACAAATAATACAAATATTTTTGCCTAACCCTTAAATGCATGAATGTTTCACCAATCATTATTACATATTCGGGTCTTTAGCGACCCGGGTCTATATCTTACACACATGGATCTCTGTCGCGATACTATGAAACTCTTCTGATTACAGGAACAATTACAGAAGAATAAAATAAAGCATGTTTTATACGATCATCACTGTTCTCATCAGAGCTATCCCAGTAAATTCAGCATCTGGCTCATATTCACGATCTCAAACGTATTCCCAAAACTATAATTTTCAACATCTTTAAAATCAATATTTTAAAGGTGGGGTATGTAATTCTCTTTTTTGGCCATTTTTTTTTAAATCACTTAAAATCCTATTCCTAACCCACTTCTGAGTTAGAAGCACTGAAATAAAAATTAAGCAATTTAATCATCTGTGGAACGGGCAGGACTCGAAAAACTCCAGCCAATCATTTCCAAGACCACCTAGAATCATTGGACAGTAAGTGCGTCAATCAATCGGTCGTACCATCCCCCCCTCCATGTCCATGTTCTTTGAATGGGTGGAGTCAAAGGAAAGAAGGTAGGACCATTTGAGTTGTGTATTTTCAAAATCTGCCAGCCGTTTTGCAAATCACATATCACACACCCCACCTTTAATCGCTGACAGCTTCACCAGATCCGCTATCAGACAGTGAGACTAATAGTTGATTACGTTCAGTACTTGCTCTGCAGTAAATCGCTGAGCCATTTCAAGTTGCTGATGATACTTCTTATAGTTACCGCAGGCAGAAAACAAAAGGATAAGTAAAATGTCACTTCATCATTGTGTACCAGACATTGACACATTGTGGAATAAAGGTGACTTTCACTTATTCAGTCAAAGATTCTGCAGAAAAATATACTTCACCTTTTACACACCTTGGGTCATTAGCGACCCTATTACATTTTTACAATAAATGAATGGGAAAACAGGCATTATTTTATTATTCTTTTCTTGTTATATTGTTTATAATGAATTGAATGAGGAATACTAAGACTACATTCATTGAAATGCCTACAATATAATTGAGCCACCAGCACATAGATCAGCAGTGGTGAAAACTCGTTAGTATAAGTCCAGCTTGTTTTGCAGCTGATACAAGTAAAGGATAAATCCAGATGATGTTGTCATTACTTATGTGTAGCGTGTGTCTTTGACAGAGGGATATATGATCCCAGGAAACACAGCCTTGAGAAGTCAGAGGTCTGAACTAACGGTTTGTAATGACAGATTGCATGATCCCTGGTGGGCTGCCGGGTGCTGATGGTGGGACACTTTGAAAATTAAGCCACAAATCAAGATGCAATTATTAACGTGTTCTGCGGCTCTTGGCTCTAACTTGTGCATGTGGATCTGGACAGGTGCGCTCACACAAAACCATTTCAGCAGGTGTGCTTCGAACAGGTGTCCGCCAACAACAGATGAATTGCTCATAGGCAGCACAACTGTAGCCATGGAAATATATGTTATTGTACAGAGCACCGATTGCACCTTTTAAAGTTTTTGTACATCAGTGCATTTTATTGCAAAGGGGAAAAATAGATAAAATAAAATCTTTTCATTTTACTGACTTACAGCATAAATAATGAATGAGAAATGCAGCATTTTTTTTCTATATCTTTACATAAAATATTTACATGAAAAAATACAGAGTTGAAACAACAACAAAATCATGAAGTAATAATAATTACTAATCAACACCAACAACAAAACATCAAAAACATGTAATAAATATTATTTAATTGTAAATATTCTGCTAATATTGTATATTTCAACATAATTCTTACAGAAATGCTCAGAGTTTGCCATCATTCTGATTTGAATGTGCTTTTATCCGTTTCGAAAGCAGTGTGTTAGCATTCGAAACATGTTAGTGGTGTTTTGCAAATAAATAGTGTTTTGCAGATGGTGAAGTGAATGGTGAATGAAACATTTATATGGATGAAGCGATTATTGGGTGTTGTGAAAAGAATAGTTTATAATTGTGTATTGAAGTAACACATTTGGAATGTTGGAAAAAAGATGATCTGTATTTATATTAGTTCTAAGTTTTGAAAATGTGTGCCTTGCTTGTGAAAATAGTACCAAACCGAAGAAAAAAAAATTATATAATTATATATATATATATATATATATTTTTTTTTTTATGTATATAATATAAAATATATTGTGAAGTAAATTACAGGTTTTCCCAATTGCTAAGATATTTCTTGAAACCTCTCTCTCTCACACCATTAAAAACAAATCCGAATTTTCAAACAAAACTCACAAAACCATTGACTCTGTTAAAGTAAAAAAAATTGCTTCAAAATCATTTCACCTGTACTCAAAATCACCAATACTTTCAGATCATTAGACACTACATCAAAAAATGGAGAACAGCATCCAGACCGTTACATAATTTAATATTAAAGTTAACAATTTTTTGCAATTACATAAAAAAAGCATAGTAATTGCAACTGCAAGGTGAATATATTATACACTGTATGGACTGCAAATATACGTATTGTACTGAATATTGAATAGGAGGCCTATTGAATGTCTGTATATTCAGCACTTTCATACTGTAAAAATACAGCAGTCCAACTGCAAATACCAAAAAGTATAAAACTCTAAATAAAAGCATGTTACGGTACACTCAAATACTGTAAGTTGTGCAACTGCAAAATCAAGGTCAACGAGAGATCAATTCTGCTTCAACATCATGTTTTCCTGCTGGCTCTGGCCTAAGGACTTTGTCCACATCACAGGCAATGTTGTCTTTTGCCAGACGAAGGGAAAAACCTTTTAGTCTGACACATGCAGCCTTGACAACACTGTCCACACCTTGCTCTTTCTCATCCTCTTCCTCCTCTTACATATACTCTTCCTCCTCTCCCTCTCAGATAGTTTCCATCTATTGTTCGTATCATCATTCAGTGCACCTGTGCCAACAGTGCATAGTCTGGCTATCACCAGACCAAGCTCAATCTTTTAAGATTGAACATTAGTCTGAGGATTCTGCTCTGTATATTCTACTGCACAAGATGCTTGATCAGCGGGCATAGTTCAAATGACTCTGTACGCAATTGGATAGTCCTTCAACCAATCAGACGCGAAAGCTCCAGGCAGGAAACGTGTCAACAAATGTGTTGGTTTGTAGCATTGATCAGCAGTTTGCAGAAGCAGCAATGGCTTCGAGCGATTTTTGTAGTTTGTGCAAAAAAAAAAAAAAAAACACGAAAGTGAGTGGTATTTACACCCACTCGAGCGATCGAACTAAAGAAGCGTCAGTGAGTTCAGTCTAAATCATTGAGTCATTAAGTTCAGTCTGAATCGTTGCAATTCAGAAAAACTGTTAGAAAGAAAAATGGTCAATTTTGTTCCAAAGTTTCATTGTTCTTTATAAAAACATGTATACCGGTGACCAATATACTTACCTGGAGACTAATGCAATATCAAGAACATTTTGAATCTCCAATCTCATCTCAAGAAATGTACATAGCCAAAAGTGGATTATAACAAGAAGAGTGTAAGTCTAATAGATTTAGAAATGGCTCACACTATACTGTGGTGCGTTTCCCGTACAGCGACGTAACTCGCTGCTTAACTACCGTAGTACGATGCATCGTTGAAGAAATCAACTAGTCATGACTGTTTTCCGAAACCGTCTTGTCGCAAATCGGTCGTTCAACCACGTTGGTTAATGACGTCACGCAGGTGGTGGAGTAATAAGTACTTTTAATTAATCTGTTTGAGATCGAATTAATGCTAGATGTTTTTCTATAAAGTATGGACTATTTCACATTTTTATGAGCTTTAATGCTTTTTTTCCAGATTCAATGATTGGCTCATTCTAACATGCGCATTCTTCAAAAACTGTGCTTTAAATCTCTTGACAAACTAAAAGATGTAAATGACATTTGTATGTATTCTAAATAAAATATACTGATTGTAATCAGTTTTAATAAGCTGTTTTAATAAGTCCACATGTCATGCAAATGAGAAACTATACCTCTAACCATAGGTCGAGAGCTGTGGTTCCAACCACACAACTTTGATGCTGTTTGGTTTATGGAAACACCGAGTCGTTGAACTATGCTGATAACGACGGCACTTGTGACCAAAATTGGCCAACGATGCTTTTGGAAAACGCACCCCAGGACAGAAGAATCGTTCTGAAATGAAGAGCAAACAGAAACAGACAGGATTTAGCATGAGGGATTCTTTATAGCTCAAGTCTTTGTGATTCCACTGTGCTTAAAAAAGAAAGATGAATGAAGATAAGATTAAAGGAGGATAGGAAGGACTAGAAAACAGCTGATCGATGGCTCTGCATGAAGATCCTTTGTGCTGTAATTACAGCAGAGTCACATATAGCTGCCTTTGTTTCTCAGCACTGAACTGATGAGCAGTTTCACGCCGAAGTTTGTATGGTAGAAATTTCAGCAGAAGGTCACTTCCATGGTTATGGAGCTATGAAAACACTTTTTTCCCCTTTTATCAGGTGTTTGTTTTGTTTTTTCATGGATCCATTTTGCTTTGAAAATAAATAGCAAGCCTGGCAAATGTCAACATGAGCACATTGATTGCCACAGCTGAACCCAATCCCATCGAGTGAGGACAGAAAATCAGTGGATTGAGTTATCTGAGGCTCAGGTCTTGACCTTTGTGCTCCTGCCTGTGATAGCAGGAGCCTTTATTGATAACATTTCTCAATAAGGGCCTTCTGAATAGTGATCGGAACAACTTCAAAATGAGACGGGGTATCGATTATAAATGTCTCAGTCTATGTCGATCACAATGGAAGATGAGAGAGGGTAGTTTGTAGTAGAATAAAAATAAAATATTTTTCATTTTTAGAACAGTTTTCCACAGCCAATTAGCCTTTTTTGTGACTGCCAGCATGCTTTGTGATTTTTTGTTTTTAATTTGTATTAATTAATTAATATTTAGTTATATGATTAGCTTTGTAAATTTGTATGACAAAATGGACTGTGTCCAATCAAATGTTAGTCACAGTAGATGATTTACACGCGCACACACACACGCACACACACGCACACCGCGCGCACACGCACACACACACACACAGTGATTTTTTTTTACACATGCTGCTTAATATTTTTTGGTGTAAACTGCCATTATTATTTTTTTTTCAGGATTTTTTTATGGATAGTTGATATAAAATACATTTATTTTAAATACAAATCTTTTGTAACATTTATAATCATTTTAACTGTCACTCCTGGTAAAAATAAACAAATAAATAAACTAGGGCTGGGGGAATTAACGCGTTAATTTTTGCGATTAATTTGAAATGTTTAACGCGTTAAAAAAAAATAACGCAGCACCTTTTTTTTGCCTCGTTTTAATGATTTCCTGCTGCGTCTGCTATTAAACAGGCTGAAATATGCCGCCCCTCCGTGTTCGGCGATCAGGTTTCATTCTCGCGCAGGTTTCATGAGCGGGTCTTTTCCCGCTCAGTATGTGCGTCGCGTTCTGTGCTCCGCGCGCGCGTGTGTGTTGGCGCGCTCTGTCGTTAACGGCCCAGCAGCGGCGCTCTCTCCGTTCCGTGTGTGTGTGTGTGTGTGTGTGTGTGTGTGTGTGTGTGTCGGCGGCTCTGTCGTTAATGGCCCAAAGGCTTCAATCATGTACCAAGCACTTGAAAAGTAAAGTCCACTCAAATGACGTGAAATTTCTCTGTAGACTTCTGTTTGCTGAGCTCAGCTGGTATAGTCACAACAATGGTAAAATGACCTGCTCTGATCACATGCTCTGGTAATAATAGCTTTGTAGGGACTATATTTTGTTTTGATAATTATTAAAATAATAATAATAATAACCTGTTAAATTGATTATGTTGATTATTGAAAAAGAATAATATATTGATATATTGATGTTTAATATTTTAATATAGGGCTATTTTCTGTTCCTTTTTTTTTTTCCTGTGTTGTTTAATTAGGTGATTCTAAGTTTAAATATTGATGATTACAAGCTTGGGGGAAACGCAATTAATTGCAATTAATTACAGAAAATGTGCAATTAATTAGTTCATTTTTTTTAATCGATTCCCAGCCCTAAAATAAACATATAAATAAATAAATAATTAAATACATAAATAAATAAATAAAAAGATATATACGATCAAATAAGAAAATAAGAAAATATTGTCTATGGGTAGGTTCAGAAGGGGATACAATATAGAATATACAGTTTGTTTAGTATAAATTATACTGTCTATGGACCCAACGTGTGTGTGTGGTGTGCGTGTCCGTGCGTGTACATGTAATGTACCAAATGCCCCCACAAGGATAGAAAAACCTGAGATCACCTACACTGTGGAGACCAGGAGTCCTCACAATGGATTTTTTTTTTTATGTAAAAATGCAGAAAGGTTTCTGTGATGCATATGATATACAGTTTGTACAGTATAAAAACCATTACGCCTATGGAGAGTCCCCACAAAGATAGTGAAACAGTGTGTGTGTGTGTGTGTGTGTGTGTGTGTATGGCCACCTAGGATTTTTTTTATATATTTTTTTTTACAGTTATTATACTGTAAATTTCAAATATGGGTAAACTTTGAATATATGGCTATCTCTGAATAAATTGTTCTATTATTTGTAGCAAAATGAGTCCTAGCTAACATCAATTCACATTTGTTTTACTTAACCGTGGTATAGGCCGGAGTATACACTGTGAGCTGATGTGTGCTATAAATTTTCTTGTCGATTGGCCTCAGGGAGGTATTTGATGTTCCTCAGGGGACATTCAACAAAAGGGTTTGCACTTAGAAAACGAACACCAAACATATCGCTATGCTCACTGCACTCTCCTTAGCTTCTGAACAAATAATTCTTATTTAGAACGAGGTTGCTCAGGATATCACATGAGTTTCTTGTGGCTGTTATTTTATATTTAGAATATATAGGTACAAAGGCAGCGGTGTGGATGGGGAGTTCCTGTCATAGCAGTGATGGAGCTTCCTGGCAAACCGGCCAATCCTGGCGACGGAGTTTATGTCTATAACCTCTCATGCTCTATAAACCTAAATTGTTCTATCAATCACAAAAGCACAATTATCAGCAAAATCTCAAGCCACTGCTTCTGTTATCATCATTTATGCTGGATTTTTTTGCACCCCATAGTGGGAGCGCATAATGGCGTTTAGATTGATTCAGACGGAATTTACTGGACAACCAAGTGTAGTTTTATTGCAACAGGGACTCTGAAACGACTTTAGAGGGTCGGAACACATCAGTTCTGCAAGCTGTTGTGACGTTAAGCAGGTGAGGGGTCGAGAGAGGAAGGCGAAAGAGTTAAAGAATAAATGTGATTACTTTGAAAGCTATTGGTTTAGGCCAAGTAAAGTGGTTGAGACAAGTTGAAAAACGCTTGCCATCACACGGCTTAAATTGCAACAGTGAACGGAACCAAACACAAACGCCAACAATTATATTCAAACGCACACATATCGCAACACAATCAAGCTGTGTATTGACCCTCCGAACTCTCTTTGGGGAACATGCACACCCCTTTCTGTTAATCTTCTCCAACTATTCCAGACACTGCTTCACTCCGGCCTCTCCTAGGCCCCGCCGGTGAAATCGATGCCAAGCTGGACGGAAATTTGGTTAGAGACACCGGGTGCGGTTGTAATCCCATCATGCTCAGAGTCACAGACACATTTCAGCCAGAGTTAAATATGGCTGTTTGACTGGCTGTCGTGATCGATTTCTTCTTTCGGCAGTGTTATAACTCCATCGCTGGCCTGCATTGCAGCTTTTATTGCCGTGGCTTCTCTTGGGGGCGGTGCTAATGTTGCACTAAAACTTGGAGCATGTGCGTGCAAATGGCAGCAATTAGAGCGACACAAACTGAGCTCCGGAGAAACATTCAAGGAAATGATGCGTTGCCTACATGTAGCCCCCCCGTAGGGGTATGGCAGTGCTAACTACGCCACCCCTTGAATAAGACTGTTAAGAGCAAGGGGACTCTGTACAAAAGAAAACACGCACAGGCTTGGCTTAGCAAAGTAAAAAGATATCTTTGTTTTATCTTTTGTTAAAATTGAGTCCCTTTTGATTGTCAATAAATAACACAAACAATTTGACATAGGGATAAGTCATAGGAGGGTGGGCCACCAGATTACCAGCTAGACCGGGCCTAGGTTAACGCCACACGTGAGCTAAAGCACACCACTTTTTATGGTAGAACAAACACTACAGACTCAGTCCACATAACCACGGCAATCATGCTCTTTGATGCACACATCACAGCATTACACTGCACAACTCAGTCCAAATGGGTGAAATACTAAGGGAACCAGGCTAGAACCCGATAAGCTAGTCTATTCGATGGGCCCGACACTCCAAGACTATTATTCGGGAAGAGGGAGAAACAAACAACAACAAAAAGAAGAAACCGCTAGCCGGTGGTCACTGGTTTACTAACACAAATCTCTTACACCCCACCGGTTAGCGGGAAAAGAAAGAAAAAGAAACAAACCAAAAACATGTCTAAGAAAAGCAGCACCTGCACATTCATACACATTTAAACACCTTTAAACATTCAAGAGAACAGCAGCCGACAATCGGATTGCTGCAGCCTCTATAAAAAACAAACAAAAGACCCAGTTGAGTGTTCTATGCACCTAAAATTCATAATCAGTCAATACATTTACATATAATTGCTCAACACACGCACACACCCTGATAAAATAACTGAGACAAGTCCTCTGCCATTACCCCTTTCAGCAAAGACCATGAAGCACATAACTGTATTACACGTCTTACCAAACACATAATAATCATAGCCATAACATACCTGTCTGCAGTCTAGCGATTGGGTGAGTAAACAGTGTTTCGCCGCTTCACAATCTCACGGAACGCTGCCGAGCATAACAACGGAGCCCCATTACAATCAACACCATAAGCAGGAGGGATGCGCTAATGCCCAGCTAAAATAACATCGTACCTTCACTGTGTTCATCAGTTTAGGCATTCCAAACATGTTGTTTCGGAAGCGTGCACACATACAATCAGTAGCGCCATTGGCAAACACTCTGCAACACCTTAACCCATAAAGATAAGATCTCGCTTAGTGCACTGAACCAAAAGAATAATTATTGACATACAACATGAATAAGTTGGACATACCTTACACTACAAACAGCACCCCGGAACACTGCTGCACTCCAACGCATTAGCAGCTAGCTACAGTGTTTCGCTACCGGCATGAGGACCCCAGGTGCCTATATACCTGCCTGCTCTCAATTTCCAACCACTCCCACCCACATTAGCTAACGAGAAGGAGTGAAAAGCGATCAGAAGCGGTGACGGAGGGAAATGAGAGAGAGCAACATCGAATGCCTCAAACCCACAGGCTACATACATGTAAAGCAAAAATTATATTGTTGAAATGTTGCTAAAACTGTTTTTAATTGGTGCAGGCAAGAACATGCAAAATGACTTTGGACCTTAGAAACAGGATATGATGTCTGGCTTCTTAAAAAAAAAAAAAAAAAATGACAATAGTACATTTTTTATGTTAAAATATACCAACCACTCTTACGACACATACATCTGTAATCTTTGTATTGACCTGGTCAATCTGTGACACTATTGGTCAAAAGTTTTTAAGAAGTGGTCATTACATTCAGGAATAGATCCACTGAATGTGAGTTTGAAGTCAGTTGAAGAGAGAATGAAAATGATTTCCCAGGAATCAGACTTTATTTATATGGTTACACTCTACAATAAGGTGTCAAGGTTCTGTCACTTCGGTCTGGTTTATTCTTAGTTTGGTGACAGAGCCCTGACTCTCTTATCGTCTTGTCTTTGTGTGAGCATGCAGTTTTGAGTTCGCTTAAGTCATGCTCCCTTTTGTCGACGTGATATGCTGCATATGCAGAGCATGGTGTTCGGATCTTATTGTCATCATAAATCCTCAGTATAGGTAGGTTTAGGGGGAATTACCGTAATTTTGTGATGACAATGCATGACGTTACTCAAAGTTGTTCAAGTTGTTGCTACAGTGGTCACGTGGTAAGTAGGAGCTCTCAGAAAATCCCTAGCTTACAAGTTATAATTGCAAACTTTATGAGTACAAACATGGTATAAACAAACCTTTCTATGTGCCATGTCTATTGTCTATTGTCTTTACACCAATCTTCTTGTTACCTGATTATTGGTTTAATTGCCCCACCTGTTTTCCATCGTTATCTAAAAGACAATTTCCTTCTCTAAATATTATCCTTGGGTGCTTCCGAAATCGCACACACTCTTGAGTAGGTACTTATTTAAAATAAGTAATTACTTTGTCGCTGCTAAAAAAAGTATGTACAATAACATGTGTACTAGTATGAATGAAATTACTATGCCCTGTTGTCATAATCATGTGACCAACAAAAATCATCTCTTGTGGATGCATGGGATAGTAAAGTGTCTATTATATGCACACTTCAGAATATCACCGGAAGTAGTAATTCAACCAGGTACTTTTTTTGCTTTATGAGTAGGCCCTACTATGAATTTAGACATACTGCTTTTCGTCTACAATATAGTAGGGATGTACGCGATTGTGGATGCAGCCCTTGTGTTTTCTTTCCTGTGCTGGTTCATTTTGTATCCCAATTCAAATTCCACCAGTCTGAATCTTGCCCATTTTCCCTGTTGTGTTTTATTGGTTTTGTTTTTTGATTCGCCCTACCATGGGACTTTTGTTTCCCAGCCCTGCTGGTTGACGAACAGAATTATCACATTGAGATCGAATAGTTTCGATTTGAATCGTTCACAATAAGACCAGGAATTGCTTTAAAGGGATACTTCAGGATTTAGCATTAAGCTTTGTATCAGTAGAACACCTGTAGTATTTTCAAATTAGCATGCTTCCCTCCCTCATATCCCCCTGAGACAAGAGATTTATGTATTTTTTGAATGTAAAAAATCCTCCAATGACGCAAAAATCGTCATTTTGCGTCATCGGAGGCTTTTTTGGCCAGTGGCTAAAAACTACAGCCAGTAGAAGGTGCTAGATCTGCATGTTTTCAACCCACCCATAGAGGGTGGGATCTCACTCACAGATTGTACAAATAGTGTCAGCCATCTTTTATTTGGAAGCTAAGCTAACAGGTTCTTATTCTGTGGAGAAAGCTGAGTAGTAGGGGTTACCATCCTATTTTTCCCGGACATGTCCGGCCATCAAGATCGTCCATTCTTCAGTCGCCATTCATTGTTTACATGCACACCTTTTGTTTCAATCTAACTGAATTCATTCCGATTGGTGAATCTTAATGTAGTGTTTACATGAACGGTAAACAAGTGATGGGTTAATGTGCGTTTTAACATAGCTAAGAAAATTCCCGCTACTCTGTGAGAGATACGAGACCGGTGTGTCTCACAGGTGCCACTCATCAGTAATCACGTCACCGGCCTCGTGTCGTTCTCCCGTGGCCCCCAGTCTCGTCCTGCTCGCCACAGTGAATGGCGACTGTAGAACGCAAAAGCCGAATCCCGGACATTTTTTTGCGATCTCGAAATCCCGGGGAGACTTGTCACGGAGACTCAATAGTAGCCTAGCGTTGTCGTTTAACATTCTGGGAGTTGTTGTCTTTCATCCAAATGAGCCACACATACATTTTCTGTCTTTTCTCAGTCTAGAAGGCTCCAAATTCAAAAATAATTTCACATTTCTTCTACATAAATGACCCATTTTAAATACACATTCATCTTTCCAGAGGTGAAGTATCCCTTTAAGAAAGTAAATTGCTTTCTTGACCCACTGCTCTTGGCTCCACCTGTCACGAACACACACAAGATAAGAAGATCCAATAGCAGTAGTTTATTTGAGGGGTAATCCGTACTCACAATCCAGTCCAGGCAAGGGTCAAAAACCATAAAGGCAATCCGAAGACACAACACATGAACAAGATACAGGCCGCAACAGGAACAGAAGTGTGGGGACATTAAACAAGGACTCCGTGACAAACACTGAAACAGACAGGGTATATATACACAAGTGCAAACAAGGTGACGAGAAACAGCTGAAGGAAATGAACAATCAGTGACAGACAGGATTATGGGAAATGTAGTGAAAATGCCTAGACACCGTGAAAACTGAGACCTTTAGTGTTAAACCCAGGGAACCATCAGACACTGTGACACCACCCTGCTCTTCACAAGTTCTATTCTATTCTATTCTATTTATCATGTAAGTATGAAGATAAATGTTTTAATTTAAACCTTCATTGTTATTGCACACTTTGCACATTAACAAGACTGGGAACATAATATTTGAAATTGAATGAACTCACTTTAACAAAGGAGTAATTCAGGACAGCATTAAAACAGCAAATACTGTATGTTGACATAGAGGAGCGTAATTTAAACATACATTTACAAGTGGGCAAGACAGTCAGATGCTCTGGGGAAATATAATTCCAAATGCAGATCCCATATTAATCCTACTAATCAGAGAGGGAAGTGTTGTTTGCCCATAGTTCTCTCAGTATGTTGTCACTCTGGTACATATTGCATTCAGTAGGTTCCACAATTCACAATACACAATTCCCTGTGTTCCTCTACCTGCACATTTATACCCTCCATTTACGGCACTGGGACTCTATACCCCCAATTCACATCAAATGTCCCTTGTGAGATGAGTGCAGACAAACAAATGAAGAATAAATAAAGCAGTGTTACAAATGTCAGCTTGTGCTCTCGGCAGCGTCACATGGGAGCAAAAAAAGCTCCAAAATAATGAGACATTATGAGCAAGTGCAGTTTATCTCAGTGCGCACAGGAGCGTGAATCAAACCTCTCGGTTTCCAGCGAACTTCTAGAGGTTTATTGGAGAACATGGATCAGATTGTCAAGGTCTCACCCAGAGGACTGGGTCACTTTACCTCTAGTTCACAATTGTGTTTCTGTCAGGTTAAAAATAATACACCTCAATCTGCTGTGTGTAAGGCCATCGAGTCTTGGATACAAGATTATGTTAACCTCATTTTATACAAAATACAGTTTACGACATGCTGATATGGAAGAAAAAACATAGTTTTAGAGATGCAGTTGGGTAGTTTGGAGAATACAAATGAAAATTTGTCTATTTTATCTATTGTTATTTTAACATTCAATCACTGGCTGGATTCAGGGTGCACTTTTTTTTTTTTACAGTCTGTCTGGAAAGTTTTGTTAACAAAACAGTGGTTGGCACAGTTTGCAAGGTTAGTGACCTCAAATCTACAAAAAAGAACATATTCAGAGTTTTGTTTGAGACTGCCTCACCATTATACATATTAGTTTATTCCATGTCAGTGCAGTATAATATACAGTATTTTTTATTTTATTTTATTTCAGTTGCAAAAAAAATTCAAAAATTATTTCAAACTTTACAAAGACATTTTTTTTTTATTAATTGTTCATAAGATCAGGAATGTGTTTTAAGTAAGTCAATTATGTGAATTATTACTTTATATTGACATTATAATTTCATAATAACTTCATGGCATTTTTTTTTTAAATGTAGCATCTATTCTATTATATTCTGTAGATGAAAATTGTCATAAAACATTTCTGTTTTTTCTCATGTTGTTTTTGGATTTGCCAAAGTTTGTAACAGCAAATATTTTAACTATATTATATATATATATATATATATATATATATATATATATATATATATATATATATATATATGTCACACCGGAATGTGAAGTTCTTAATTTATACCAGCATTTAGTTTTCTCCACTGACAGGAAAAGGACAACAACCACTTCTTGAATTTATATAATTTATTTAATAAATATTTACTCACAATGATAAAATAGGCAACAGGATAAAAAAAGCACAGTACAATTCCCCACAATTTATCAGTTTAGATTCATACTCAAAATCCTATCCCATATCAGTATATAAATATCATCAAAGCATGAAAATAAAATGTATTGAAAGAACAGTTCGACAGTCTTCAGTCAAATCCCAAACCACATTCGAGGTCCCTTGACCTTATATGGACGTCCGACGGACGAGCGGGCCGTGGAAGGGAGTGCTGATTTAGATGAGGCGGTAGTTCGTCCCTTCACGCAGCTCCGTGGTCCAATAATCAGCGACAGCACTGAGGAGGAGTGAAAATAGCCCTTAGTCTCACGCAAAATACTGTCCCAGCTCTCTCACACACACATAAGTTGATAGGCAGGACAACTTCCCTTTACTTAGCTCAAATCAGGCGTTGAATCCACCGCATGAACCGCTGTGTGACTGCGTCCCACTTCTGATCCTCTGTAGAGGAATACACCACACCCTCAGATCGCAACACACACAGACATGGATCACACGCACCCAAAACACACGTAAGCTGAGCACTTTCCTTCACTTATCTCCATTAATGCGTCGTAATCAGATCCGTGCTCACTGCTCGTCTGGCTGTGACTTTCCGGAATCAATCCGCAGCGATCGGTGTTCCTGCCCGTATGTTCAGCTCGCGGTGCACTTGCGTTGCGGTGCACTTGCGTTCCTCTGCACACCTTCCTGCCTCTCCCCCGTTTCTCGCTTGTCTCTTATGCAAACTCCGCACCTGTCCTTAATTAACCCATTAGTCCGAGCAGCGATGCCAATGCCGCCAATGTTAGAGCGAGAGGGTTGGGTCTCTCAATCATAACCGTTCGGGAGTATTTAGACCCACAAATAAGCAACCAGTGACACAGCAATACGTAATCAAAATACACAACACACAAACCAAATAATAAATTACGTGAGTGAATATAAATGACACACAAGGGGTTCAATACTACAGACAGACAGACAGATGTTCCACATTTGACATTTCCCCCCCTCTTTAATGGAGGTCGTCCCGACCCCTTACTCACTGCGGTACCGGGCTGGGGGCATTCCCAAATTGGGGCGCTCGGAGCGACGTACTGTAGGCGAGCTAGTCTCATCATGCTGGGCTGCGGATTCTGCTGGAGGGTCAGGTGGTTGGGCCAAAGCTGGATCTCGCTCTTCAATAGGTGGCTGACGATTGTATGTCACCACCAGGCCAGGAAGCCACCAGGTTGGAGGGGGCATTGGTTCCATCGTGGGGCATGTTGGAGGTTGTGGTTCCTCTGGTTCCTGACTATGCTGCAACATATCCAAGGGGCATGGTTGGAGGTTATTCCTATGTACTGTGCGGGTGGGTGCTTCCTTACCCTCTGGTCGAAGTACGTAGACCGGGTGGTTTTCCCGGAGCTGCCTGACAACCACATACGGTTCTGGTAACCACCTCAGGTTCAACTTCCCTTTTGCCCTCCTGCGGAAATTGCGGACAAGTACTCGTTCCCCTGGGAGCAGGGGTGCCAGCTTGACTCTTCTGTTGTATCTGGCCTGGTCCCGGGCCTGTCGTTGTTGAGTATGCCTGCTTACCGTCTGATAAGCATGGTTCAAGGCTTCCTGGTGCCTCTTCACCCACCCCGACAAGGTATGGGGCTCGGTTTCAGGTTTCAGGCCAGTTGCCCAGTCGACCGGTAACCTGGCATGCCTCCCAAACACAACGTAGTGAGGGGTCATCCCGGTGGTGCTGTGAATGGTGTTGTTATATGCCTGGACAAGAGCGGGAAGCCGGTTTGGCCACTGGGCTTGGCTGGTTTCATCCAGGGAGTTTAACAGCCCCAACAGGGTCTGATTGAACCTCTCACAAGCTCCATTCCCTTGGGGGTGATAGGCTGTGGTGCGGCTCTTCTGGCAACCGTAAAGTTGGCAAAGTTCCTTCATCAGTGATGACTCAAATGATGCACCCCGGTCCGTCAGGATCCGTTCGGGACAGCCAAAGGTCTGGATTAGGTTGTTGTACAAGGCTTGAGCTGTTGTGTTGGCAGACTGGTCTCTCGTGGGCACTGCAAGGGCATACTTGGAGAACAGGTCAGTTACAACTAGGATGTAGGGGTACCTGTCCTCAGGCCGCCCCAGGGAAAGATAGTCTACCCCAACCACCTCAAATGGGTAACTAGTTAGAATGGATACAAGAGGAACCCTTACCTCTGGCCCAGCCTTGGCACAGACACATTGAGGGCAGGTAGTCGTCCACTCCTTCACATCCTCAGTCATCCTTGGCCAATAGCAGCGCTGCCGCAGGATAGTAAGGGTCCTTTCACTACTTGGGTGTCCCATCTCACTGTGGTAAGCCTCCCAGACCTTCCTAGCTTCTTGCTTGGGGACTACCACCTGGAAGATCTCTTCTCCAGACCCTGCCTGTTGGTACAGTCGTCCCAAAATGCCGTCTCGCAGCACAATCCGATCCCATTCTCGTCGTAGTTGTTTCGCATGCGAGGACAAAGGGCTACTAACCTCCCGAGGTGGAAGTCCCTGTTCCTTCCTCTGCCCTATCTGCACCAGCTCTGGATCCTTGGCCTGCAAGTCTGCCCAAGATAGTTCTCCTTCTACCATCACCCCCCTGGCAAGGGATGGCATTGGATCTTGTGGTTCTGGCAACCTGGAAAGAGCATCTGCATTTTTGTTTTGGGTACCTGGCCTGTATTTGACGATGTACTTGAAGTTTGCCAGCTGGGCCACCCACCGCTGTTCCACAGCACCAAGACGGGCAGTGTCGAGATGAACCAATGGGTTATTATCTGTGAACACAGTAAATTCAGCCCCATACAGATAATCTTTGAATTTCTCGGTTACAGCCCATTTCAGGGCTAACAATTCGAGCTTAAAAGAGCTATAATTCTGATCATTTCTTTCCGTTGGTTGGAGACTACGGCTAGCATAAGCAATCACTCTCTCTTTTCCCTCTTGTACTTGAGCTAATACTGCCCCTAGACCATCTAAGCTGGCATCAGTATATAGCCTAAATGGTTGGGAAAAGTCTGCATAAGCCAATATGGGCGTGGTGAGTAATGCTTCCTTAAGTAAATCAAAGGCCTGCTGGCATTCAGGTGTCCATGTAATTGTGGCCGTCTTACCATGTGCAGCAGTGCCACGTGTCAGAGCATTCAATGGAGTGGCTATTGTGGAGAAGGCAGGTATAAACCGTCGATAATACCCTGCAAATCCAAGGAAGGATTTTACCTGTTTCACGGTCTGGGGAATTGGCCAATCCCTTACCGCAGTGGTCTTTACCGGATCGGTTGCCACCCCCTGCTCACTGATAACGTGCCCCAGATATGTCACTTTGCGCTGAAACAAGTGGCATTTTGCAGGTTGGAGTTTCAGCCCGTGGTTGTGGAGGCACTGAAAGACCTCTTCAAGGTGATGCAGGTGACTACTGAAATCAGGGGAAAACACCACTACATCATCCAAATATATCAGTAATGAATCATTTACCAAGTTGCCTAAGCAACGTTGCATTAGTCTTTGGAATGTAGCAGGGGCATTACATAATCCAAATGGCATCCTATTGAATTCATACAGCCCGAATGGAGTTGTGAATGCGGTCTTCTCTCTATCTATTGGGTGCATTTCTACTTGCCAATATCCACTTGCAAGATCTAATGTAGAATACCACCTGGCAGATTTAAGTCCAGTCAAAGCCTCCTCAATACGGGGCAGCGGATAGGCATCTTTGTGGGTGAGAGCATTAAGTTTTCTGTAGTCTACGCAGAATCTCCAATTCCCGTCTTTTTTCTTCACAAGCACTATTGGGGCTGCCCAGGGGCTTGCGCTCTCTCTTACCACACCACTGGTCAGCATATTCTGTAACAAAGATCTCAGTTCTGCATACAAGCTTGGGGGAATGGGACGGTACCGCTCGCGACTGGGGGGGTGCTGAGCCCGTGGGTATTTGATGTTTCACCACTCCAGTACAGCCAAAGTCTTCATCATGGCTGGCAAATGCTTTTGACCACTTATGCAACAGGTTTGTCATATCCCTCTGTTGATCTTGAGTCAGGCCGTCTCCCTGTAGAGCCAGTGCTGGATGAGGTTCAGTTGCGCCCGTACCCCCCACCGTCCCAATGTGTCTCACCTCTACCTCCACCACATCTGCTGCCACACTGTTGAGGACAAGCTCTTGTTCCCCTTGGATATCAGTCATAGCTACTTCAGTCACTTGAGCCAATGGCTGTCGCTGCGGGACCTCCACAGGGTACGGGTTAGGGTTGCACAGCCGCAATGGGACTCTTCCATCATGCAGCACTGCCAGTGTGCGGCCCACACACCACTCGGAGTCACTATCAGGGAGGGATTCTATGATCACATTACATGCCTGTTTGGGGGCACCTTCAGATACCTGTGTCCACACAAGCATCTCTGTCTGGGGTGGAATAACCACTGGTTGCTGGCGTAGTAATTTGGCCATGCCTTGGTAAGGGGGGGAGCGACCCTTTAGTGGAAATGCGATGACACTCTGTAAACGCTCGAACCCAAGCCTGGCCTTGGACCAGCGGTATGGTCGTCTTAAAAGCAGCCAACCCTGGATGGTTCCCTTGAGTGAGAGCAGACCAGACAGAATTAATAATATTCATACCAAGAATGCCCTTATCTGGCCCCAAGCATTCATCGTTCACAATTATTACCCCCTTTGCAGGCACATAGATGCTTCCTACTCTGCAGTCAACCAGAGCATAGCCAATATATGGGATCTTTAAACCATTGGCTGCACGTAGGGTCAACCAGGGGGTCTCCTCAATATTGGTCAAACAGGTACTTCCTAGGTATTTTTTAAACAAACTTTGGCTCAGAAGGGTAACCTGTGACCCCGTATCCAGCACAAATGGCACCGACATTTCATTCATCTTTATAACAACATCAGGACACTCACCGATCAAAGCAGATTTCTTTTGCGACATGGGCCCCTCATCCTGGCCAACAGCCCCCACTACCTGGCCCTCAGCTGTAGGGGGAATTAAAAATCCCGTCGCCTGGACGGTCTATGCGGGCACCAGCGCTGCACATGTCCAGCTTCGCCACAGCCCAAACAAATGGGCCGGCCCTCTGCATCCCACTGGTAAGCCGACATGGGCGCTTGTTGTTGCCTCGCCTGAGGCACATGTGTTGGGGCTGCAGAACTGCTCGTGGGTCGAGTGCCGGGGGCTGGCGGTGCTTCTCTCGTTGCTAGTTGCGCCCTGACCTCTTCCATTAAACTGGCCGAAAGGGCCTTCATCTGCTCTCGCATCTCCCCCATTAGGTCCTGCTGCAGTTCTGCTCTTAACTGGCTTTTCAATTGTTCTAGGTGGGATCTATCGTTTCTCGGTGGTGGGGCTATGACCCTCTGGGAGATAGCAACCTCCTCCCCCTCCTGTAGCTCCTGTTCCAGAGCCCGCGCTTCTTTGCAGGCTGTACTGAAAGTCAAGCGTTCATCTCGCCGGAGCTGGCGGCTTAACTCCTGTTTGATGGGCCCTGCGCATAGGCCAACCATTAGTTGGTCCAACAGTAGGTCCTCTCCATCCTCAGTACCACTTGCATCTCGCTCCTGCCATCTGGAAAAGAATTCTCTCAGCCTTAGTATATAAGCACTCACAGTTTCTTCTGCACGCTGTCTACAATTGAAAAAACTTGCTCTCAACTGTGCCTTAGAGGTTGGTTTAGCATACAGTGTTTGCAACTGTTGCAATACCTTTGCTCCTGTGTTCTTACTTGAAGGTTGCACGAGATGCAGCTCACGCTTAGCATCGTCTTCCAAAGCCCCCAGCAAAAAATCTGCTTGCTGTTGTTCACTCAGTCCTTGGGCCCTCAGCATGGCCTCCACCTGAACCCTCCATTCTCCAAATTTAGCTCTATTGCCATCAAATTTCGGAATCCATGCAGCCCCCATGAACCATGGCATAACAAACTGAGCCATAATGGCTGGATTATTGCTACCCCCTACTGACAAGTTGCCGCTATTGCCTGGGGCCGAGTCCATTACCTATCAGTGGAGCTGGTACCCTGCCTGACTACGCCACTTAATGTCACACCGGAATGTGAAGTTCTTAATTTATACCAGCATTTAGTTTTCTCCACTGACAGGAAAAGGACAACAACCACTTCTTGAATTTATATAATTTATTTAATAAATATTTACTCACAATGATAAAATAGGCAACAGGATAAAAAAAGCACAGTACAATTCCCCACAATTTAGTTTAGATTCATACTCAAAATCCTATCCCATATCAGTATATAAATATCATCAAAGCATGAAAATAAAATGTATTGAAAGAACAGTTCGACAGTCTTCAGTCAAATCCCAAACCACATTCGAGGTCCCTTGACCTTATATGGACGTCCGACGGACGAGCGGGCCGTGGAAGGGAGTGCTGATTTAGATGAGGCGGTAGTTCGTCCCTTCACGCAGCTCCGTGGTCCAATAATCAGCGACAGCACTGAGGAGGAGTGAAAATAGCCCTTAGTCTCACGCAAAATACTGTCCCAGCTCTCTCACACACACATAAGTTGATAGGCAGGACAACTTCCCTTTACTTAGCTCAAATCAGGCGTTGAATCCACCGCATGAACCGCTGTGTGACTGCGTCCCACTTCTGATCCTCTGTAGAGGAATACACCACACCCTCAGATCGCAACACACACAGACATGGATCACACGCACCCAAAACACACGTAAGCTGAGCACTTTCCTTCACTTATCTCCATTAATGCGTCGTAATCAGATCCGTGCTCACTGCTCGTCTGGCTGTGACTTTCCGGAATCAATCCGCAGCGATCGGTGTTCCTGCCCGTATGTTCAGCTCGCGGTGCACTTGCGTTGCGGTGCACTTGCGTTCCTCTGCACACCTTCCTGCCTCTCCCCCGTTTCTCGCTTGTCTCTTATGCAAACTCTGCACCTGTCCTTAATTAACCCATTAGTCCGAGCAGCGATGCCAATGCCGCCAATGTTAGAGCGAGAGGGTTGGGTCTCTCAATCATAACCGTTCGGGAGTATTTAGACCCACAAATAAGCAACCAGTGACACAGCAATACGTAATCAAAATACACAACACACAAACCAAATAATAAATTACGTGAGTGAATATAAATGACACACAAGGGGTTCAATACTACAGACAGACAGACAGATGTTCCACATTTGACATATATATATATATATAGGGTTTTGTTTGAGTCCTCCTCGCCATTATGTAGATTAGTTTATAAGATGTCTCTGATAACCCTGTCCCTAACATATGATTTCCTCAGATTATACCACGGTAATAAGTCACGGCATATCAGTCAGACTGCTTTTTCTGTCCTTATGACATCCATCAATGTGAGACCATCCACTGCATATTCAGCTTCATCCTCTGAATTATATTTGTGAAAAAAAATCTATATTTATCACTTCTG
Source organism: Phoxinus dragarum (assembly GCA_033366665.1). Lineage (NCBI taxonomy): Eukaryota > Metazoa > Chordata > Actinopteri > Cypriniformes > Leuciscidae > Phoxinus > Phoxinus dragarum. The sequence continues at coordinate 45,613 of JARPMJ010000596.1, read as the reverse complement.
GATGGACAGATTATATGAAATGTTTAACAGCTCATGCCGTATCATTATTGAATTATTTTTCGTCCATGCTGACCTATTGTGGTAAAGTGTATTCAAGTAATAATTTCAGATCCACGTGCCCCTAATTGGAACAAAAAATCCAAACAAACTGCAGTTCGTCAGTCTGCGTGTTGTGTCTAAACCGGCTGTTCTTGGCCAGAATAAGCTGCAGTGTGGACCAGATTGTAGTCATAAGTCTGTTTTAATGAGTTCAACCCTTCCTTCTCCCTTCCTCTCTGGCAGGCGGTTTTCTCCCTCTAACTCTCTCCATTGTCAGCTCATACTTTTGACATCCATGACTGCGTTTGAATTCAGATTGCCATTTTGGATGGTGATTGCCCATTGCAATGCCATATGGTAGCGTCCCTGCTGGACAATGCAACAAGATGCTAAGTGGCTGTGGAACGTGAACCAGCCGGGCTCGAGTTAACGTCTCTTATGTCTAATTGAGAGCCGGCACAAAGCCGTTCCTCCATCTCAAGCCCATTCAGATCATCTATTGTTTTAGAGCTGCCTCTCGCTGCACAATAGAGTGCTTTATTTGTCATCGGCCTTGACAGCGAGAGGGAAGAGGCTGCTATTTTTAAAAGCACGTGGGTGACCGCGTTAGCTAATAAACGCTCGCATTACACCAGCCAGCACAGAGAAGAAGAAAGACCGGAGGAGAGAGAGAGACAGACGCGGCACGCTCGGGCATTCAACAATTTGCAGGTGCACAAGCCTGACTTCTCATTACACAGAAAATCCACTCCCATCAGCCGTAACGCTCCTTCAAACACCACCTCCTATATTTTATTTAAAGCTCTCTCTATGAATAGTATTACCATTGAACACAGGCAAACAGGCATCAGCCATTCTCTCACTAATGTACCGGATGATGTAGTCGCATATCACAACGCTAGAAGTCAATTCCGTGCATTTTACCCCTCCTTCTCTCGGGGCTACCACATCCAATGTGATTTACCATTCTTGGACATTTAGGAAGACACGTCCGCTCACCGTGAAAAAGGAAAAGATTCACATTAGATGAACTGAATGTTCCCTGCCAGTTCGTTAGAATTGGCGCTACTTGATGGATGGTTATAGATTTGCTGCTCCAGCAGCGTTTGTTCCTAATTGGAGTCTTAGCTTGACATCTGTAAATATATGGGCATTGACTGACCAGTCAAATGCATTAGCTATTGTGTTGGTGGCACCTCATTTGTTTTCACCACAAAATTATTTTCACGGCATATATGCAGACAAAGTTTCATAAACACTGTGTATATTTGCACTTTCAAGAGCTTTGGGAAAGCCTGGTGACATGTTTGGACTCCAAATGCTGGTATGATACTGGTATCGAACACACAAATGAGAAAGTGAAACAATAATTACAATTTGAATCTTGATTGAGTCAAAATGGTTGCAGATGTTGTTTCATGTTGACTTAATTACATGCTAAATTGTTTATCATTTCCTCTCTTATACATCCAAAATAATATATTAATATATCAGCAAAGTTCTGTCACTTTCAACAGCAGTGGAGTTACTTAGAATTTAATTTGCAAATACACACAATAGTTCCTAGCATTATTATAACTACTTTAGAGTACTCCAGCATTAATAGCTAATGCCATGATATAGAGAGCCAATTTATAATGGTAATGTGTTTTAGCACTAATAGCACTTTGATTAGTGATTGTTACCTCATATTATTTTTGTATGAGTTTCCCCAGCATGTTCAAATAACTGAGGCACACTTTTTCGCTTGATCACGACCAGGCCCATTTATCTCCATTAAGGATGACAGCCAGGGTGTGTTTGCATGTGACATGGAACTGATAATGCATTCAACTATCTAATGCATGCAAGTATGACCTAATATTATGGTGAATCTTATGATTTTGGGGGTAAATTCCATATAAGCAAAATAAATAATTGTAAACCATGTTTTAAGTTCGATGTTGTTTTTATATGCTTATTGATTCTCTTAAATATATTGATAACATAAAAAACTTTCCAGACAATTCTATTTGCCAAAGAGTTTGAAGGGTAACTAAACCCCTGGTCAGAGCCTGACTCCACCCACTGGCAATATTTGAAAAAATGCTGGAAAAGTGGGCAGAGCCCAGCGGAGCCATTCGTGCACCTGAGACGTGTCTCTCTGTAGGCAAGGGCGTGGTTAGCTGGTACTCTCTTACATCACAGGGTACCACAACTGCCAATAGGAAAATTCAACTGCAGTAGCCACCGTTCAACCTGAAGAGGGCAGCACTCAGACATTTTTACACCATATAGTGTAGAATTAAAACACTTTATACCCAAATGTCAAAAAAATTACTTGAATCAATGAACAGCATTAATAAAACCCCAGTCTTACAGATCATTAACTAAAAAAAAGATGTTTTAGGGTTTAGTTACCCTTTAATTGAAAAGTAACCTATAAATGAAAGCTTTAGCATAAGTTCTGCCAGGAAGACTCAATCGTTATGTCACTTATTACCTTCTCATCTATCCAATCATATTCTTATACTTGTGGTGTAAAAGATCGGTACTTACACACGTCTGAGTTCGCAGATGCTGACGCTTCCATTCACCTCCATCCTCCCCACCACCACCAAGACGGGAATTTCCCTCCATCCTAAACGGACATGATTTATTTTTTTATTTTTTTCAAAAGCAGTATCTGAAATTAATTAAATAATGCCATGAAATCAATGGGTTTTAAATTGGTATTAGAGTGATAGTTATATCTTCTTTTATGTTTGAAAAAATAAAAAGGTCTTACATGTTTAAAACGAAGGGTGAATAAATCATTACATAATTTGAAGTTTTGGGTATACTATCCCTTTAATTGATTGTTTTTTTAATATATAATGTGGAAATATAATAGGCCTACTCTAACTAACAAAGTAAAACTGCAAGTAGGTGGCGGTAAATGTCTTAATGAGTAAGTCATTAGCCTGGTTTTCATTGATATTTTCTAAAAATCAATAAAAAAAACTATTGCAAAGCGATGCAGTTTTCATTAACCGATGTTAAGCACACTTACAGTAGGTAGCTTTTGTGGAGGAGTCATGTACACACTGCGGGAAGATGACCACCACAGTGTTGCGGTCGAGACTCGAGTACCTAAGGATCACAGTGGGGGGCTAACCAACCGAGTCAGTCTCCGTAGGCCCCTCACTCCTCTAGCACGCAGCAAGCTGTGGAGCTTTCGGGTGGAGACGCAGGTCCTTCTCATGGGGGAACGGTTATTTCATTCGGGGCTCCGCCGGACGATTAGATGTTGATCGCTGCTACGGACAGTGAGCTAGAGTTATTCGGGAATAAAGACTCAGCTGTCCTTCAGGGAGAGTAGCGTTGCTTGAGCCTGACACAGAGCTGACGGCTATGCTTTCCCGGGCCGCCAAGAGATTAGGGCTCGAGCGGAGGCCTCCACAGTGTCCCACAACCTCGAGGTTGGATGATTGGTATTCGCTCTGGTTCTCAGCACTCCGCCCCAATGCCATTCTTTCCGGAGGTGCATGAGGATCATGGATGGCACTGGCTGAAACCGGTCTGGTGCCTCCTCCCCCCTCACTAACCAAGGGGTACAGTGGAGCACGCGGTTGCGATGCAGCTGTGTCAAAATAGCGCTGCAGCCTGGAGGGGTAACCCGCATCTCTCATTCAAGGTCTGTAAGTTCTTTTCCTTCCACGGCCAAAACTTACAGAGTCGCTGGACAGGCTGCCTCCACCCCCCACGCCATGACTCTCCTACTAGTGTGCCAAGTCTAGGCACTTAAGGAGTTGCAACAAGGGTAGTTCTGACCCAGGGCTGATGCAGGATCTGCGCACAGCGACGGACCTCACCTTGCGTGCAGCGAAAGTCACTGTGCTCTCCCTTGGTCAGACGATGTCCACCTTGGTGGTCCAGGAACGGCATATTTGGCTGAACCTGGTAGATATGAGGGAGACTGACAAGTATGTGCCAGCCCAGTCTCTTAAGCAATGCAGTTGAGAACATCGCCCAGCAGTTCTCGGCTGCACAGAAGTAGACGGAGGCGATCAGATACATCCTGACCTGGCACCCTGCTGCTGCTTCCAGCTGGCTGCAACCCCTGCCTGCTTTAAATTATCAATAAAAGAGCAGTTTGCTCTACTTCTGGGTCCCAGGAGGGCATGGATGGCGGTATGCGACGCTAAGCCTTGCCATCCTCATCCCCCTCTCCTTTCACCAGCGGGCAGCAGTGTGCGTTTCTCAGATGCTGTGCATTCTCACGCACCACCTGCCCAACCGTGGGGCCAGGTAAGTGTTGCACTGCACACTCAGACCCCACTTCGGGACACCATGCCTTCCGAGTCGGGTCCCTGCGCCCCAGTCAGCTGGCCCACTGCGGGTAGGTCTGTGGTCTCTCTGGTCCCACTTGTACAGTCTCTGGGGGCCTGGCTAGCACTCCCCAGGCCTTCTTGCAGGCTCATTCGGACTATCAGACTTGGCTATGCGATTCAGTTTGTCCAACTGTCCTATGGGCAGAAATCGCAATCCTACTGGCGAAGGATGTGATAGAGCTGGTCCCTCCAACAGATATTAAATCATGGTTCTACAGCCCCTACTTCATTGTACTTCAGAAATGTGGTGGGTTACGACCAATCGTGGACCTGCAAGTTTTGGAATGAGAACCTTTCACAAGCTCCTGTTCAAGATGCTAAGGCAGAAACGCATTTTCGAATCCAGCCATCCCCAAGATTGGTTTGTAGCGATCGACCTGAAGGACGAGTCCCCTAGAACAAGTGTCCAGGCATGCTGTTGTCTTCAAGGATGCCTCCACCACCAGAAGTTTTGTCCCATTTATATTCCGGGCGTGCTTAATCTACCAAGGGGACCTACGCAAGTATGTGTTTCCCCCAGTGAGCCTACTCACACAGACACTTTTCAAAGTCAAGGAGGACGAGGAGCAGGTCTTAGTTGCACCTTACTAGCCCAACCGGACCTGGATCCAATAACTCATGCTCCTCACGACAGCCCCTATGGCACCCGCATCCAGACCTCTGGAATCTCCATGTGTGGTGTCTAGACGAGACTCAGAGGATTTAGGTGATGTACCGGAGGGAATTGGTAGACACCATCACTTCTGCGATAGCACCCTCTACGAGGCACTCTTACTCTCTGAAGTGGAACCTGTTTGTTGAGTGGTGTTCTTTTCACCGGGAAGACCCCAGGAGATGACCAGAACCGGACTAGAGCTGTGCTTTCCTACCTGCAAGAGGGTTGGAGCGAAGGCTGTCTCCCTCCACCCTGAAAGTGTATTTTGCCGCTATTGCCGCACATCACATACAGTAGATGGTAAATCTGTAGGGAAGCACAACCTGATCATCAGGTTTCTGAGGGGTGCAAGAAGGCTTAATCTGCCTTGCTCTCACCCAGTACTCTCTTGGAATCTCTCAGTGGTGCTTACGACATTACAGAGCGCACCCTTTGAACTGCTGCAGTCAACTGAGCTGAAAATTGTGACCGGTCACGGAAAGTAGGGACACAAGTCGGTTCTGGAGCATTTTGAGTTATTCACAGATTCTGAAAGTGTAGTCTCCAAGCTTTCCAACGATGTGTAACACATGGTAATCTGATAATATTTGGAGAAGTTGTGGCCATTTGAAGGTAGGCACTCAAAAAAATTCAAAGTGGAGAAATCTGCCTCTAAAGATTGAGCACTTCTCACCTCTCTGCTGCTGGGAGTGACAATAGGGCTCATTTACATCTCATTTAGATAAGCCATACCCCCTGTAAAGCACATGTTGTTTTATTAACATTAAATGGATAGTTCTCCCAAATGTTTAGTTAATTGTCATCATTTACTCTCTCAAGTTGTTTTAAACCTGAATATGTTTCTTTATTCTGTTGAAGTTATTTGGAAGAATGTGGGTAACCAAACAGTTGATGTTCCACAGTGACTTCTATATTTATTTCCTATGGAAGTCAATGGGGACCAGCAACTGTCTGGTTACCCACATTCTTCCAAATATCTTCTTTTGTGTTTAGCACAATAAATAAATAAATACAGGTTTGGAACAACATTAGAGTGAGTAAAGAATGACAAAATGTTTATTTTTGGGTGAACAATCCCTTTAAGGACAAGCGCTGCATGTTTACTATTAGGGCTACTGTCTCTTTAAGACCTGAAAGCAACGCGTCTAATATGTACGCATAATATGACACGCAGATTTCTCTCAATTTAGACATAACCAACTTTCTTTATGTAAACCTTGAGTGTATTTGACAGTATTAGCTCAAAAAGACTCGAAAGATAACTTAGTCCAGTATCCAGGCGCTGTTAGACAGGCTTTTAGTGCATGCGCGCGTCGGCTGTTTGCGTGCAGAAAAGCGCATTAGAACAGCGCTTCAGCAGCGAATGACATGTTTAACCGGCAAGGCTTTAAAGCACATGCAAATAATGAACTTTTGAGAACTGCAGTGTCCTGTTCCTATATCAATATATTTTTTATATCGATATTATATCGCCCAGTCCTACCACGCTGTTCCCTTGGAGGGCGGGGGCAATAACAAAAGAAACAAAAGCCGGCTTATCCAGTATGGAAATACACACAGACAATGACACGCCCCTACTGCGAGCTAGAATCTCACAAAACAAGCCGATTTCAACCTAAAAATGTACGATTTTAAATATACCAATATTGATATCTAAAACATGGAGAGGCTTCTTTGTGATCTCAACTAACAGATTCTGCAAAAAAGCGAAAATCACCAGTTTTGAAAAAAAAACGCTTCTTTCTCATTTTGCTCAAAAGTTGTGCTGCCGACTTGTGTCCTTACTTTCCGTGGCGGGTCACAATTATGTCAATGAAGGCAGTGCTCCTGACTGCGCTGGCTTCCATAAAAAGGGTAGGGGACCTGCAAGCATTTTTGGTCAATGAATCGTGCCTGGATTTTGGACTGGCCAACTCTCACGTTATTCTGAGACGCCGTCCCGGATATGTGCCCAAGGTTCCCACCACTCCTTTCAGGGACCAGGTATACACCCAGCCCTTTGTCCCGTCACCACTTTTGCTGTACCACCGCTGAGCGGCCGGGTCACCGGCTCTGCTCCTCAGTGAAAACCTAAGGAGCATCCTAAGGAGCAGATGCAACCTTACGTATTTATATCCGCAGGAGATTCAAATCCTGCACGCCAATGTGCATTGCCTTGTTTAGTTTACACTCTAAGGTAATTGGGCTCTCAGTTCAATTCTGACGTACATGCGTAACCGAGACGTTTTCCATGTTCGTAGATCCTTGGTCGTAGTTTGTTGGCAGTGTCATTTGGATGTTTTCTGTCCACTAACATATTCTTTTGGTTGTTTCAGTATTGGTTGAGATAGGATGCACTGTAGTGTGAGCTGGAGGAAATAAAGAGATACAAAAAAATCCATAGTTCTCCAAGAAAGTTAGTGCCCACCATCTCCTTATTTTTGGAAGGCATGATTTAAGAAAGAAATATAGATAAATCTTTAAATATCAACTGCAGCAGCAGTATGAAATGGAGTGGCAACATTTTAATTTGTCAAGTCTGGTTTGCATAAACATTTGACGAAAAAGGGGTCATTCTTTACCTCTCTGAATTGCAGTATGTCTGTAGAAGAGATTAAATTAAAAATGTGGTATACACATATTATTTAAACTTTGAACAAATCATTAACAAACTTAAAGCACTCCAGATTAATAATTTGAACCCTAATGTATTTATTGTATATAAACATGCCTACACTTTTTAAATGACACAAACTGGAAAATCCAAACATGAAGATTTTATTTTTTCCAAAGAAATGTTCATGTAGCATGTCAAACGTATAAAGTGTTTTACATACAACACTATAACAAGTGCTAGAGTGCAGCACACAGGAAGATTTTATGGGTGAATGTTCGAACATGACGTTGATGATGTATCATTGTGTGGACAGTCAATCAGTGTTCAGGGGGTGGAGCCAAGCAAGTGACCCAGCACAGTTGTGTCGTGGGGGGGCACTCTTCGCTTTTGGAACGTCGCTGTGCTTCCAAAACTGTTTCTGTGACAGTTGCCATGGAAACTGGGAGACTCTGATTCGCCCTAAGAAGTTTGTGTATGAGTCTGCATATATGAGTGCATGAGAGATAAACATGAGGCTTATGTGTGTATTACTTTTACAATCTGTTCTTATCTACACCCGACCGTGTGTGTGTGTGTGTGTGTGTAGCCTATATAAAGGAGATTGATGATTTATTTTAGTGCATCTTGCAGTTTTTGTGAGGCCCTTTTCATCATTGTACAGTATGTTCAGTGGAAAATCTTTCTTTTTTTGGCTGTCAATGTGCTGATGGCAGATTTTTATTACATGCAGCAAGTGCTCAAATAATCTCCATGCTCAAATATCTAATATGCTTTTTAATTTAATATATTATATAAATGGCAATACAAGGTGTTTCCTCCTCCTCTAAATAGTTATCTGAAAGAAGTTATTAAATGATGAGGGAGGGTTGCCACCGGATAGGGAGTTGCCATGGCAATGGACCGGAGTGCCGACAGGAATTTGTAGGAAAACGTATGGCATTTTTTGCAATACGGACATGACTCGTATAACAGTCGGACTCTTTCGATTACGCAGCAACAAATTACTTCCTGCTTCTCGGAAGTTTGCAGATCTGTACAGGGAAGAGAATCTTGCTGGAATGTGCTCTGTATTACATCCTCTGTTATTTGGCAAATTATTTTTGGAAGGGTGTTTGCAAAACAGAATTTATTCTGATGTCAATCAATACTAACAATCAACTCGCTTCCTCAAATAAACAACCTTGTATACATATTTATTAATACACTCTATTAATATAGTTCATACTTACAAACTCCCAATTTGCTGTGTAACTGTTTGTGTAATCAGACTTAATTTTGCCAGCAAGAAACCACGTACAGTAATAACCACACAGAACACCCTAGTAACCAAATAGCAATGTCCTGGCAACCCCACACAATGCCTTACACTGTAAATATATTGTAATTTTACAGATAAAGGACTGTAAAAATATAAACATTGATATTGACATTCACTTTCTCTGTGTGAAAGCTGTCATTTGATGTTTTTTTCCATTGAAATAGCTGTTTCTTCTTGGATTTTTCTCATCAGTTATTAGGGTTTTTATGTTACATTTTATGTTGTTAAATTAACATTTATTGCATTAATGTGGTTGGTGTTTTGTGTTAGCAATGAACTTTGATCCAGTCATCATGGGGCTTTCTCTTTACCACCTGTGTTTTATTGAGGTTGTCAGTGTAGTTGTAATGATTGGTTGCAGCAGAGCTGATCTAAATGCAGCAGTCTTTTATTAAACGAAATCCAAAACTTACAAAGAGCAGGAACGGGAAGGGAACAACCAACTTTAAGCAACTATAAGAACCAGACAGAACACAGGGTTTAAATAGACAAAACTGAAGAGCAAATTAACAAGACACACCTGAACTGAACTAACAATCAATCAGAAACTATAGAAACAAACAGACAGGGGGCGGAGAAAGACAGAACAGAACTAAATTACAGATAAACTTAACACAGACCAGAACAGAAGTCAAAACAAACTGACATTGGGACAGTAGTATAAAGGTAAAGGTAAAATAACAGTATTTAGTAATAGTTAGTAATATATGAACATTATTTTATTATTTTCATAACATTTTGTCTCCAGGATGGGAGGCCGGCACACTAACAAGGATGCGGTATAAAACTTCAGCACAGTCACTAATGCACCTCTTGAGGCCATGGGAGTGAGGTATACAGGCACAGCTATCACTAGCTTGCTTCCATTTCACTCACCACTCTAAATCTAACTTCTATCTGGGTCATGGCACTAAATGTAACCCCTCCGGTTCTACTTGAACCTCTCCAAGCAGGATTCGAACCAACATTTCTGGCATGGGAAGCGGGCGTGCTAACAAGGACGTTAAATACCACAGTCTCTAGCGTCATTCTCTTGTGTGCCTCCATTACATCCGTTTTTTTCTACAGTAACGTTCTGGCAACCACAACTATTTTTTTTTTTTTTTTTTTTTACCATGCATTTTTATTTATAGCTTCATTTCAAAGAGTTTTGCATGAGCAAGCATCACTCTCAAACACTAATAATAAACTACATAGAAATGCACAACACTTACTTAGTCATACCAATAATGTTCTCTGATTTGACCTTACAATTTCAATTGCAGCATTAATACAGAGCTATTAAATGAGAACAGGCATGTTTGCTGTGACTCAACATGAACAGCTGGTACACGGGGTGGGTTATTTTTTCCCCAGAGTCTTGCTTGTTGATTGGAGGATGTTCCATGTTTCTCCCTGTCGTGCTGAGAGTACTGTGATAACAGAGTTTGTGTTGAATGCACAATTGTTCAAGCTGTGTGATATTTTGCTGTGCGTGTGTGTGTGTGTCTGTGGGTGGGTGAGATCCGACAAAAGCCATCAGACAGTTTTGCCGATGTCTGGTGGCAACAATCACATCTGTGTGCCTGGAGTACATAAACAAGAATTTACTCAGACTAGCACCACAAACATGCAATAAGCTTCGCAACCTGTCTCTGTCATTTACCAGTATAGCGCCCAGACCTCGAGTTCATCTTAGGCTCAGCTCTTGTGCTGAGAGTCTCAGTAAACTGAATTCATAGAATGTTCATTTTACAGTTGAATGAATTTTTGGAGCTTGTGCCATATCATTTTAGCCTAGGAGTTGGGGCTGTAGAGGGGGTTCAGTTAAGTGCATTCCTTCCCTCTTATTGTAGAGATAAGTTATGGGAACGGTTAGGTTTAGGGGTAGGGATAGAGTTAGAACTATGTGTAGTGGGACGCACTGCTGCGTCCAATTAACCTAATGCGTTCGGCCGTGAGTTCAATCATAACGATGCGGGACCATATAAAAAGGGTTTCGAGTCACTGTTTACGTGTGAGTGTCGTCTGCGTGGTGCGTCATTGCCCGGGCAACGCCCCTGCCGGTTCCTCATTCGTTCTCGCTTGGAGCCTTGAGGATAAATTGCGGCTGTTGGCAGCTGCTACTCTCCTTTGGCGTTCCTCATGGCGTGGTTTTGTGTGCGCGCGTGACGCGGACGCGCGACTTATGAAATGAAGGAGGAATAGACTGGTCAGTGACACCTGTGGGGCAACGCTGTTTAACGCTGCTGCTTTGTACACTCGGATTCCTGCTGCTTTGTACACTCGGATTCCTGCTGCTTTGTACACTCGGATTCCTGCTGTGTTGTAACGTTACTCCGGAATCTTCCCGGCAATAACATTTTGCATCCACGCGTGCGCTCTATTTATGCGACTTGTGTGACGCCTGCTCTACAGTACTCATCCTTGTGATCGCTGGGTTGTTTCTCCAACTAGTCTTTCAAATTGTGTGATTTGCTGTTTATATATATTTACTGTGTATTTATTTATGAATGTTTTGGTTTGTCTGTTTCTTCTGAAAGTATTGTTAGAAGAATAGTTTTGTATTATATTATGTATTTTCGTGTCCTTGTTATATGTTGAGACCAGTGCAGTCATTTGTTTGCTCTCATTACAGGAGCCGAGGCTTCGGTGCAGGCCGCTAGTAGGCCCTCACGTGCTGTGGTGGAGGTTTTGTCACTGAGTGCTGTGCGTTCATGCTTGACCGTATTGGAGTGTGTGTGATACCTGTGCACAGGGTGGCAAGAGTGATTTATAGGGGCCTTGTGCTCACTAAAGTAGTGTACCTGCCATGGTTAAGCCTCGGCTTCCTCCTTGACTTCTTGAGTGTTGAGTGTTGCATGATGACCCAGTCCTTTAATGTTGTCTTAAGATTGTTGCTGACTACCATAAAATCTTTTGTATTTTTGTATCCACGTCTCTGGCCCTTCCTCGATAACAACGTTCCTGTGTCCTTTTTGTGGGTCATTAAATTCATAAGTATTGATATTTCCCTGTTAAACAGGGTGGCGTAGTCGTGCATATCTAGAGGTAGTTTTCACCTCTTAAGGTCCCGCTACATTCGGTTTTGGACAGGATTGTTGTTCCAGGATCAATAAAAGATGTTGATCCAACATGTCTTTCTTGGCAAAATCACAGCAATCCATAGAGACCATTAATTAAGTGACACTATGCCTCTACCACCTATTAAGGCACTAGTTAGCATTGTTTATATCTATACCACTTGCATATTATTAATATACTTTGAATAAATGGAGTATTTTAAGTCTATGTTGCTGCTATGTAAAAAAAAACCAGCAAAACGCGCCCGCGCGTTTGCCGACACCACTATGGGTAATACATCACTAGATCTACATAACTAGAAATATCTAGATTTATTTTCCAGCTACCCAAAAATGTCTCATTATATATATATATATATATATATATTTGTTTTTTTAATATATATTTTTCTTTATTTATTTGATTATTTATTTTATTTATTTGTATGTGTCATGTGAAGGCTTGACTTGATAATTCAAAGAAGAGATGCTTGGCTCAGTAGAATAATGAACTCACTTTTAATAAAACACCAGGAACAAAACAGAGAAACACAATAAGTGACAATGAACAGAAGATACCTGAGGGTTTAAATACAGTCGATGGAACAGGTGAGACACTCTGAAATCGCCATATACCCTTAAATAGGGCACTATTTGAGGGGACAGCCACTGTAGTGGTGTCCGAAACCATATTGGATGTTATCGAGTACACTCATACAATCCCACAATGAACCGCAATAACGTGTTTACAACCGGTGTACGCTTAACTGCTAGAGAATACCCATAATGCACTGTAAGAATTCCTATGAACCATGAACCATGTTCCTACTCATGAACTGGATTTTCTAACAGGGACGGATTTGGACAGTTTGCTTCAGACCAGTATCCATCACTACACATGAATCTGGCATGTGGTATCCACTTACCTCAAGTCTGGGGTTGCCTAGCACTGTGACCACAGTAACCAAGCAACATCAGAATTCACATATTACACTGCAATCAAGGTCTTACGTGAGTGGGCACTGTTATGGATGCTCTTGCCTTATTTAGAAAAGTATCTGGCTCTCACCGAGTTAATATGAGCAGGTTGTGTCAAACTATTTTTGTGCAATTTTTGATGATTTGACTACAGCTTATTGTCAGTATTATAATTGTCCAGTAATACAATCATTATTACTCACGAGACACAATGTTCTGATTGTTGTAAGATTATGACTTTTCTCAAAGGGTAACATGCTGGATTAATAATGAGTGTATTTGCATGCACAATCTGAAAAACAAATGTTTCCTCGACAGTTTTCTGCATCCCTCCGCCACCCAGACTCCTCACTCTCGGGTGGGTCTTATCCCAGCAAGGGATACGGGGAGAGAGTACACAGGGCTTAGGCCAAATTCAAAGCTCAGAGCCCTCCCCTCGGACAGCACGCCAAATACACATGCTGTGAACTAGTAAACTAGTAGCCTGTTCACTCACTCCAATAGTTTTAAACTTCAACAGAGTACCCGCCTACAAGGAAGTTAATGCTTATCAATGGAGAGAGGCCAGACTCTCTGTACAAATGAAATGTACGAGAGTCTGGCCTCTCTCCATTGAAAAGCGTTAACTTCCTTGTAGGCGGGTACTCTGTTGAAATTTAAAACTATTGGATCTGCCCAGAGCCACTCAGGATCTGCCATAACCAATCGCTAACGTTTGGTCATGACCTATGTCATGCGCCTGAACCGGCCGTAAACACGTCACGTATCCGAATGATCAGAGGATTGGGTTTAGAATAAGATGTCTGTCAACGAGAGCTGCAGGTTTTGTTCTTCGAATTTACGAATTCACGGAACAATTACAAATTCTAAATTATGGGCGTCAGTTTGGTTTGAAATGTGCTGGGTACAGTGACGCATTCTTTTTTTTTCTCTCTTTCGCGCAGGTCATGTTTTGAAAGACGATGTTCGTAGCTTACTAATGTAAATAAATAAAACTTTATACAAACATGTGATGATGTCCGACTCGTTTTATGAAGAATAAAACCTTAAGTTTTCAAAAAGCATTAGACATATGACCCACTATTCTGCTTCATAAGTAGACCTACCATGTTGACAATATGACATGGCGTGGTTTAATGTACCTAAACAACGATTACCAAATTTATCTCTCCTATTGCTCCTCATAACCACTGAAAACAGTAAAAAAAAATCTAACCCAAATTCTAATTATTTTGGACGTTAATTGACATTATTAAGCGTTTCTACTTCACATTTTCAGCAGGGCAGTGGAGCGGCTGTGGGTTGAGTCCCCACGGTTCTCGTGCCGCGTGTCCAACCACCCCTCCCCAAACGTATCCCAATGTTACAGTTGTTGCAGTGTTATGAACAGAGAAGCGTGTACCCAGCGCAGCAGCAGAACGACTAAATTGAGCTCGAGGTAAAAAAAAAGAACAAAAAGTGGTGGGTACAAAATGACTCACGACGAAACCTGGTGGGTACGCGTCCCCACCGAAATCGACCCCTATGTACTAAGGACAGTGATAATGTATTCAGTCAACTGTCGAAGCTGAGTCTAATCATTAACAATACGCCTCTGCGCTCGGTTCGGATCTGCCGCAAATGCTGTGCAGTGATCAGTGATCGCTCGCATCTTTCTCCGCTGCCATTACTGAACTACAACTCAAACTAATGCACGACATCAACGTCATCGTTCTCAGCCACTCCCTCTGTTCGCTGATTGGACCGGTGATATTTTGATTTCAGAAAACTAAAGAATACACCACAATCCCAGACCTAGTACTGAAGTAAAATGAAAATTGAGCGGAAGTACGTAGGAGGGCGAAGCCAGGCTAGTAAACTGAGGTCAAGACTTGAGACAAAATATGTTAATTTGTAAATCTCATGTAAACACGTTTTTCTTGCATACAAATTTATTGATTTGCATCAAAACAGGTATGCTAATTGTTGATATCATTGTCCATGTAAACACTCATTGGCTCAGTTCTAAAATCTAGTGAGTTGCCTTCTATTGCCTACTGTAAACATCTAACATCTCAAGTGGTAAATGTTTTTGATGGTTTTAACTGGATTTAGATGGGTAATACTGGTTGGTTACTGGCCCGATACTGTTGCAGATCGACCAAATTAGCCAATGTAGCCATACTAAAATGGCTATGGATGTGCCCAGAAAACAACATGATCTCATATATTTTTCATAAAGTGTTGTTATATCGAAAAAAAAGGGAAAATGACATCTGAAGGCTAAGGGCTCTATTTTAACGATCTAAGCGCATGGTCTAAAGCTCAGGGCGCAAATTGCACTTAAAGCGTGTCCAAATCCACGTTTTCTAGTTTAACGACGGAAAAAATAGTCTGTGCGCCCGGCGCATGGTCTAAAAGGGTTGTCCCTATTCTCTTAATGAGTAATGGATGTGTTTTGGGCGTAAGGTGAAATAAACCAACTAGAGTCTCATCTCCCACTCCGTTTAAAAGTCAGTTGCGCTCGCGCCCTGGTGGATTAGCTATTTACATGACGGAATTTGCAAGCGGAAAGACAGAACGCGTCTCCAGAGCAAACGGATCTGCTCGTGCGCGAGGTTAAAGCGCGCAACCAGACCATACGGGACAAGTCGGATTCCACCATATCTTTTGTACACAATATTAATATTTTACATTGTAATCCTTTTATTTTTAAAATCTGGCTAGTTTGTGTGCTGCTGGATGTCCCTATGTGTGTAATAAGTAGAGTGTATGCGCGTTGTGGACCAGCGTATAGGCGCACATTAATAATGTGCTCTTTAAATAACTAAAAAATATTGCAGCAATGACTTTAGACGCTGTCTTTTTCAGTTGCCTCAAAATAGCAACGCGCCTGAACACACCTCGTTTTCAGACCAGCAAGCCCATGGGCGCACAAATAGGCGCAAATGCATTAGCTATTTAAACAACGTGGTGCAGGAGGTGAAAAAGATAACTGCGTCAGGCTGAAACTAGCAAAAAACAATTGCGTCGTGCTTGGCGCTGCATTGCTCCGGATGTATGATAGGGCCCTGGTAACCCATACTCAGAATTTGTCCTCTGCATTTAACCCATCCAAGTTAGTGCACACACATTAGGAGTAGTGTGTACACACATTGCAAACCGTGACACATCCAGAGCAGTGGGCAGCCATTATGCTGTGGCACCCTGGGAAGCGTTTAGGCAACCTTTGGGTTAACAGACAGACTCGCTAACCATTAGCCCACGACTGCCCCCTAAGTGTTCATGGCGCGCCACGAATCACACTCCTTTTCACAAAAAAACAAAACAAAAAAACATTTGGATAGACACTAAAACATACTAATGTATTTGGCAGCATCTAAAATGTTAATAATTTACATATGCACAACTTAACAGAAGTTGAAATGTTTATGAATCCTGTAATCTATGAATGTTTAATTCATGAAATTAATTGGTTGATTATGTTGTATTTATGATCAACCCAAATGCTTTTTAGTTCAGTTGGCTCAGTTACTTATTTTGAAATTATAACGTAATTTTGTTCTGTGTGACTTCTGATGTCAGCTCGTTTCAAAGGATTACATAATTGATTACATTTGTCTATCTCTTATGCTTTTTTCCCTGCACGATTCATGTTTTATATCGTTGAAAAGTGATAAGCTGCCAAAACGTGCCTTACACTGGTAATTTAATATAGTAAACATCAGGTTATTAGTGTTTTATTTTGAATTCCCACAAAAATCGGATGCTAAACAAGCTCGCAGTTTGAAGGCAGTGTTGGTCATTGGGTCAGATCAGCAGGCATAATTTGAAATGTGGATTCAAGGTGGTGTTATCAAACTGCAGTGCGGTTTCCATTCAAGCAGAAATGAAAAGGCAAGACTGTTATGTTGAAGTATGAGGAACTCAAACACGAGTGGCAGCAGTTTAGCTCCCCTCACTGCTAATGAGGGCTAAGTCGAATTGAAGTAAACATTTGAGCTCAAACCACTTGAAAAAGATACATTAGTCAACCGGATGTTTGTGTTTTGTATATAGATGCATTCACGTGTTTGTGAATTAGCAGCTAATCGTATGTTATAAATATTCTGGCCACTTTGCTTATGTTATAAATATTCTGGCCACTATGCATCTGCAGAAAAGCAAACATCCTACATGACTAGCTCGACATGTGCAATTAAGCAGTTTTTCATTTCCACCCCTTTATTTTGCTTGTGTGTGTGTGTGCTTTCAAGTGCGGTGGAGACAGGATTTTCTCACCACCCTAAAAATAACCACGGGTGACCTGGGAGAAATCCAATCCCCACATCCAATTGTGGCAGACGAGGCTGCTCTTAACTACTTCAAAAGGTAGAGTGATGAGATTTCAACCGATCGATACCGCGCCGGGGACCGAACCACACCGCCTGGCCCCAAAGTGCTTGCCTGTTTGCCTCTCATCTGTAAGCTTTTGTGTTAGCACTCGAAATTACTTGGCATGTCCAAACCTTCGCTTGTAAGTAGACTAACCTTGGGACCCCCTGTTTAGGGACATTGTCAGGTCTTTGCTCTCACAAATTGTCTCTGTGTGTACTTCACACTGTCCATTTAAATCAACAGGTAAACAGATATCCACAGTATTACAAAAGCTAGAATAAAGAACGTTAAACACAAATAAACAGAGCCTGATTTAATGGTATCATTTGGGTCTTTCCAGCTGTAGATAAAGAAAACGTATGAAACTCTTCGATCACTAGTTACCCATGTGGCGAATCTATATATTTTTGTGAACACAATTTTGGGCTATAGGATCCACATTGAGACACTGATGACTACATTTTGTGCATCACGATTGCATGGTTGCACATCAAGACGTCACTGGAATGGGTAACAATAACGCCATGTTCTGTAAGATGTCAGGATGTCCTTCACTTGTCATATGAGTTTTATCATGAAATATGCACTTGTCCTCAATTTCTGTCCACTTGAGAGACTGAAGACAACATTTCTTTTCATACAGTGAGCAGCTAATGGAAACTGGGTTCAAGGTGCATTGTGAGAATGTTTCAGTGCAGCAGTGTCGTTATTGTTCAATAAAACTATAAAAAATTAGATGTGTTGCTTTGGCAACTAACTTTAAATAAAAAATACTAAAATTACTAAAACTAAAACTGTATATTAAAAAACAAACACATCAAAGCTAAATAGAAATATATAGAAAATATATATATATAAAAAAGCACATAACCAAATTACTAAAACATTTAAGTATACAATGAAAATGTAAAATATTAATACATGTACATGCTATAATAATATATTAAAAAAAGCAGATTAAAACACCTTGAAATAAAATTAGTCGAAATGAAAATATAAACCACACCCACATTTGGTTTTTATGTTTTATAGGGTCTAGACATGATGATTTTTATACTATATAAACTGTATACTCTATCCCATATCCCTGAACCTATAGCCTTAAACCTACCGATCACGGAAAACTTTTTGCATTTCTACATTTTCAACAAAAAACAAAATCATAATTTAGTAGAATTTAAAGCTACACTGTGTAACTTTTTTAGTTTATTCTTAGCTAAAAACACTTAGTTCTTTCAAAAATATATGTGCTCATTAATGTATATTTACTTCGTTCAAGTAATAAAGTATTCTCGTGAGTGTATAATATGCCATTGAAAATACATACGGGTGGGGGGTTCGAATGCCGGTCGCCATGTTGCCCCTCCATCTTGAAAGTACATTAGCCAAAGAGGGACATACCCGTTAATTCAAGCTTCGCCTTTCGCGTTTTAACAGTAACACTCGATGGGTGCCACGGTGCGTGTCAAATGTGAAGAGGGGGATTGCTTGAGACTGCTATATAAAAACCTGAAAGCCTTTTTGAAAGTCTGTTGCTGATGGAAGATCACTCTTATTCTCGAGGATATGTATCAGAGTCGCCAAGGAAGCGAAAAAGAGAATTAAGACGGCAACGCAACAGGCAAATCAACAAGACAAATGAGGCGCGAGCACACACACACACACACACACACACAAAACTCTCCGAACACATATTCATATGAGACGCGAGCACACACACATAATACCACAAGATGTGGAAAAATCGATCAAGTGTGGGTACTTTTCTCCAGGCTCGATGCCAACAGCGCGCGATGCAGTATAGCTGCAAAGACCGGTACCACGACAAATATGATGAAGACCTTGACAGTGCACGGAGTAAACATAAGAGCAGAAAGTTGCTCCGTCTTCGACTGGTAAATGAAGAGATACCTTGTTGATCTGACAGTGTTTATATTGCAATAAATAATAACCTACTGAATGTACACTGTCGTTCAAAAATGTGTTGGTTAGTCAGAATTTTTTTTCAGTAAGGATGCATTAAAGTTATTAAAAGTGACATTAAAACGTGTGTAATGTTACAAAATATTTCGTTTTTAAATAAATGCTTTTCTTTTAAATTTTTTTATTCATCAAAGAATCATGAAAAATTGTATCATAGTTTCCAATAGTTACCTGATAGCTGATGTTAGCAATGAAATGGTAAAAAATAACGAAAACATAAAACTATTATTCATTTTACATAGATGTCATAACCTATATGTTAACTGACAAATTAAATTACTGCAAATTATAATAGTTTTCTAAAGTAACCTCATCACTTGAAGGAATACTCATGGACGAGGTCGAACTGGAAGCCATGTTAATCTTGGACTACATTGGCCACCGTAGGAGTTCAAACGAAATCGGAATTGAGAAGAACAGAAACTAATATTCACTGGATGGTCATATACCTTTTCACCGCTAGATGGGGGTAAAAAACACACAGTGTAGCTTTAAAGGCTGATTTCCTCATGGGGGCTGATTTTCCTCAATGTCCCCACAAGGTCAAAGATTTATGGTATTGCCATCCTTTTAATACAATGTTTAACTATTAAAGGGGTGGTATAATGCCCTTTTCACAAGATGTAAAATAAGTCGTTTATGTCCCCAGAGTGTGTGTGAAGTTTTAGCTCAAAATACCCCACAGATACGGTCACTTTTTGAGGGTGAGCAAAAACGCACCGTTTTTAAATCGGTCCCTTTAAATACAAATGAGCTTCGACTCCCAGCACAGAGGATGAAGCTTCAACAGCTTGTGTCCTTTTACCTCACACACACATGCACTGAAAATGTCAAAAACTTTTAGCCTTTTATGTTCAAACCGAATTTAGACAATGATGGAGAGACTCTAAAAGAAGTGACAACATGTAGAATGCAACAGGACATTTCTGAATGGTTAGTTGATGAATTTAGGTAGCTTATGTGTAGTTATCTTCTAGTCACTGATTAGCATATTCGGTCATGATAATCTATAAATCACGTTCCCGGGGGCGGGGTTTATGTACATTTTAGGGTTTGTGATGTCACTAACTGGGGAGGAATGTCGTGTAGTCACTACAAGCTGTTTGTTGTAGTCCTTAAAAAACGATTTCTTTGTCAATTGGCGTCAAGATAAGACCTTAGCCCGCCCACTTCTTGCGCGCACAGACACCAGGGAAACTTAAACCTCAAACCGGCAGCTGATTCCTGTGGATACACACAGCATCATGTCGAGGAGACGCTGCTCTACAATGTGACGGTAAATAAAAATTTTTTTCACTGCTCAAGGACGAGCATGTGAAGAATCTGTGGTTAAAATGAATCTTTACCATGATAGTACAGCAGTATAATCCTAAACTTTTCCTGTTACCTTTATTTTACTGACGACTATACTTCTCAAATATCGGAGTTCAATGCAGGATTTGCAAACCGCTTGCTCTTGAAAGATGGTGTTCAAATACTAGTTTAGAGTTTTATATTGTGTATATCTCCTGCTAACTGGCTAACTCATGTTATCACTGCACTAACTGAAATACTTCTGCTAATCAGCTGTGGGCCAGCTATTACATAAAACTGTGTCTATTAGGGGTGGGGAAAAAAATCGATATTGCAATATATTGTTGTGCTCTCTGTTGCAATGAATAATCGATACACTAACGCCCAATATCGATATTTAATTACAACACAAAATGATTAATTTACCCGTTGTCTGTGTCACTGTCACTACCCAATATCTACCATTCTGTTTGCGGGGGCGCTGTCCTAGTAAATAGGGGGGTAAAGTGGCACAAACAGCGGCCGGTGAAGAACAAAAGTACACGGCGGGCGTACATGGTGTGAGTTCGGACACTCAGGAGGTCGTGATATATTGCACACATTACGAGTCAGTTAAACTGATAATCGCGTCAAAGCAGCTGGTACACGGCACGACTGTCCTGCACAAATTTTATCCCGAGCCGGCGGCGATCACGTAAGCATTCGCGCTAAACACAGAGACCGGAGCTTTCAATGTTTCAGGCAATAGCTTCAGATAGAAAAATTACAGAATGTGTGTGCAAATGATTTGTTGAAAAGCAGAGAACAGCAGCCATTCCGTTCAACATAAAAAACAAGATAGAGAGACAGAGAGAGTGTGTGTGTGTGTGTGTGTGTGTGTGTGTGTGTGTGTGTGTGAGAGAGAGTGTATGCGCACGCTGTATGGTTGCTGCCACTGAGGTATAGCCCCATATGGATATTGTCAAGGCAGTGAGTTATTATGCAAATTAATATTTCTTTGTACAATGTTGGAAATGTTGGCATTAATAAATGCATCAAATTTCCTTATCCCTTCTTTTTCTTTTCAGTCACATATATCGTGATATATCGTTGATGAAATTTCTTCCAATATATTGAATATCGTAGATATCGCAAATCGTGATATTATCATATGTGGACCACATATATCGCCACATAATTGAATCGTGAGGTACCTGTATCGTCCCACCCCATGCAGATTGTCTGTCGTTCTCACTACTTTGAGGAAATATTAAGCATGGAGCAAGATTTGTTTTACCAATGTTTATGTTACATCAGTCATTCACGCTACAGCTCGGCTAATGTATACATTGCATACATGGTCAGGGTATATTCTGGCAAACGTAGCAATCGGCAAAGCAAACTGAGGTACACGCTATTTACCAACAAGCGATGGGTAATTCGCAAAGCACAATGTTATTTTCTGTTTTCCCAGCACGATACCATAGAACGGCATAAAGTAAGAGGTTTGAGAAGTAAGAGGCGGGGCACCAGTTAAAACATTTCAAAGTTAAAGTTCACGCAAACAGGTATTAGACAAGTTTTAGTCAAATATTGATTGTTTATAGCTGAATTAGTGGAAACCCAAACACACCGATTTTATTGGTTTATACAGCATACATTTTTTTGTTTTACTAAAACAGATGTTATTATGTCGATCTATAGCAAATATTATTATGCATATGTGCTCAAGAGCATATTTAAGCAATAGGCCTACATGTTCATATCACTTTCTGCTGGGTATTTTATTTATTTTATTATATTATATTATATTTTATTAGATTTACAGCAGTGTTTTTTTATGTTATGCAGATAGCTATATGTGAGTGTTAATATTTGAAACCATTTTTACATACATTACATACGCAGATTAAAACATGAACACACAATGTGGGGGTGGACAAATAAATAATTAGATTTTTAATATGATGTCACAGTCGTATGTTAACCGGTTGACAATTATTAGAAAACATGAATATTTAAAAAAACAGGGCTTTACAGAACCAAAACCAATATAGGCCCTCATATTTTATTGACAGGTAAACAACAAGGAAACATGAGTTTGCCATTAAACATTGTATTTGCACTTTGTACCAAATAATTGGACAACAAATCTCGTTAAAAAATTACAACAAAAACGATCATGCTTTAGAATTTATAATCAGCTGCTTACATTCTTACAGTGAATTATCATCAATTTGTGTAAAATCATCCCGAGTTTGTGCTGATCCAAGTTAATGACGCGCTAATGTGAAAGCATTGGAAAACACCAATAATATTGCGGTATTATAAACCAATTAAATTGGGGGTGGGCGGAGCGACATGTGTTGCCCCGCCCAAATGTGTCGCCCAACCCCATCGTCCAGACTGCACTCTGGGGTACTTGGTTTATTATGACCATACAGCCCTTTGACTGGATTATTTCTTAAATAATTATATAAATGTATCATGGACAATATAAAAGGTTACTAATGAGCAGACATTCTGCACCAGGAACCACTATACACTGTATGCCTACCATATGCAATGTGTAGCCTACTGCACAATTTTCGTATTCTCAAAGCTTACAAGAATACTCTCAGAAAGCTCCTAATTAATAAATAATAAATCTTAAATCTTCTACGTAGGAGTCTTCTACGGATCTGAGAGCAACTCTGAGTGAGGAAAAGACAAAAACGTTATAAAAAATATTAGATTTTTTTTTTATACCTTAATATCTGATAACTTTCAGTAGGCTACATGGACCAGAAAAGCACGAACATGTGGATTAAACAAATTACAGTTATTAAAAATATTGACTGTCAAAAAGTTTTGCTTATAAATGTATGTAAAATAAAGTAATAAAGAACTTGCGATTGTTGTAGGCTACTGTGCGCGGTGCGGGCTGCAAACGCAGCCGGTGTGAAAGCACAATGGGTACGCATGCGCAGCAAACACTCTTCCGACGCGCCACTCAGGCGTGCGCTATGAAACCGGCCTTATAATAATTGTAATGTGACGAACGGGTGCGAATATATATATATAATCAGAGAAAATTATATTGCGGGTGGGTGGCGGTATCCAACGGTATCAATGGGAGTTTTTGTTTTCTATGCGTGCTGTACACGGTAAACCAATCACAACAGACTGAGCTGTCTGGCCAATCAGAGCAGAGCAGCTCGCGAAAAGGAGGGATTTAGAGAGATTGATTCATTTAGCGAGTCGTTTGAGAATCATTGAAAATCTGGTGATGTGCAAATGTATATTATGAGAAAATGAAACCGTTTTTTCGTCTTTGATGCATGTAAACCTGTTGTGGGAGACTCCAAAACAACATTAGGAAACATTAAAATATCATAATAGGGACCCTTTAAAACATCCAATAAATACTATGAAAATTCATATCATTATGCTTTGCTGAAATAATTTTTCGTACTTGGTTAATTAATATCCATCTAAAAGACGCTTCTAGTTCAGGTGAAACTGCCTTTATGTCCCAGTAGATCCAGCAGTGGTACAACACTGATTTGCTTTTATGTGGAGTCATTTAGCTGCACTAAATGGAGCATAATTTGTATGTCTGCTTTTTACGATCTTTGTTCAGTTTTAATGAAGTCATAACCCCATCGGCGGGAAAGCAAGTAGTTAAAAGGAACCAAAGGGAGCTTCTGTGCTGTGTTTTAGGATAAAAAAAAAGCAATGTGAACATTTTGTATGCACCCTTTTTTACGCTGTTGTGTTGCAGAACTGACATGTAATACAAACGTGTTGCCTGTTTAATGAAATATATTCCTATGATGGGAAAGGTGATTTTTTTCAGCACCATTACTCCAGTCTTCAGTCTCACATGATCCTTCAGAAATCAATATGCCGATTTAAGCTCAAGAAACATTTCTTATTATTGTCAATGTTGAAAAGAGTTGTTTAATATTTTTTTTGTGGAAACTTTTTTAATCTGATGAATAGAAATGTCAAAAGAACAGCAATTATTTGAAATATAAATATTTTGAAACATTATAAATCACGTTTGATCAATTTAATGCATCCTTGCTGAATAAAAAAACTAATAAAAAAATACTGAAACTTCTGCATGAATGTGTTGATTATATGTATTATTTAAAGGGGTGGTTGATTATGATTTCACTTTTCTAACTTTAGTTAGTGTGAAATGTTGCTGTTTGATCATAAACAACATCTGCAAAGTTACAACGCTCAAAGTTCAAAGCAAAGGAAGATATTTGCTTTTAAAGAAAAGGACTACAACAAACAGCTGATAGGGGACTACACAACATTCCTCCCGGGTTAGTGACATCATTAACCCTAATATTTACATAAATCCCGCCCCCTGAACACGCAGTCCATGTTGAGAAGAGGAAAAGTTGTTGTATAAGAGCACATTTGTGAGTCAGCTCAAACTTTAGCATCCGTCTTTTCACATGCAATAGAAAGTCACTCTGTGTGCATCTCACAACAGTTCCTATACGAGCGATTTATAGATTACCATGACAGAATATCCTAATTGAAGATAGTAAACTCCACATCAACAACATAAATTCATCAACTAACCTTTCAGAGACGTCCTGTTGCATCCTACATGTTGTCACTTCTTATTGAGTCTCTCCATCTTTGTCTGATTTTAAAGGGATACTCCACTTTTTTTGGAAATAGGCTCATTTTACAAACTCAGAGTTAAACAGTTGAGTTTTACCGTTTTCGAATCCATTCAGCCGAACTCCGGGTCTGACGGTACCACTTTTAGCTTAGCTTAGCATAGATCATTGATTCTGGTGAGTCCGGTAGCATTTCTTTCAAAATGACCAAAGAGTTTCAATATTTTTCCTATTTAAAACTTGACTCTTCTGAAGTTAAACCGTGTACTAAGATCGACGGAAAATGAAAAGTTGCGATTTTCCAAGCCTAGGAACTACTCTCATTCCGGCGTAAGAATCAAGGAACTGTGCGGGCCGTACCATGGGTGCAGCAGGCGTAATGATATGACGAAGCACCTGAAAATAGTCCCCAGCTCGGTAACTTCCAACATGTCTGGGACTAAGTTTGTGTAGTTTTTAGGCGGCAAATTAGGTTTCCAAATAAATACGGTTCGGGATCAGCACCAAAGTAAATGTCATCTAAATCGTCTCTCACAAATGTCTCCATGCTACAAGGCACGCTCCCTGAGCAAGCAGGTTGTCACGTTGGTTTGTTGACGGCAAGTGCTTCATCATATCATTACGCCTGCTGCACCCATGATATATATATAATTGTATTCAAAGTCCAATTGATTTACAAAACTGGATAAGCACATGAATGCCTATAACACATATGGTTACACTGACTAGGCTTGCAAACCCAGTCTGGACTATAATGGAAATTCACCTTGGTCTAAGCTGGTCTTTTCAGCAGGGGTAAGAAAATGACTGAAAATCCCTTAAGAAGTCCATACTATTAGCATTTCGTACTATCAAATTACCTAGAGCTGCTTCTCAAAGAAGCCGAGTAGTGGGAGGGATAGATCGAGCAGAAGAGCGAGCGAGTAGATATTTGAAAATGGAACTCTTTTGAAACCCCAGTCTCTCATCAAACATTGCCACTGCACTTCCACTCATTTAAGTAAGCATACACTCAATGACCCTTTTCTCTCCTTCTCCTACTGTGTCTGTGGCCCGTGATCCCTGAGAGGATGTGCTCTAGCGTTTCTTTTTTTTTTTTAAGATTGGAAGCTGGGGCCTTCCCAACATGTCTTGCAATGGAAGTTTTTCTGCTCTGTTTTCTCCAGAGAGTTAGTTGATTGGCTGGAGGGCTGTATGGTTTCTTGTGAGTGACCCATTCTTTTTTGTCAGTATGCTATATACTTGCAAATGAGTATACATATAAATTAGTTTTTAAGGTAATCTCATGAGCATGACCCTGAGTGAACCACCTTGTATCTCTGTATGCAGACATGCTGTAGTGATTCCAAAAACAAGCTGTTTTGCTACAGTGTATGTTACTTGTGCATTTAGAGGGCACACTATGTGTGCATGTATGAACAAGGAGCGCAAGTGAGCCTGTATAGCTAATTGTAGCAGCGTTAATATAGTTTTTAGAGTGTATAATCATATATTTTAGAAAATAAAAATAAAAAGTTAAATATTTTTTATATTATTTTGTATTTTATTTGTAATTAAAAATAGTTTATTTTGTCTTTAGGATATTTATAGTTTTCATCCCTTGCAACACAGCACAAATTGTAACATCTTCCAACTGTGGTACATGGTACAGTACATTTTAGAATCTGCACCATACTCGGAATTATACATGTAGGCTAATGATTGAACTAAAAAAAAAATGAGAGAGAGCCGGATCCAAATGCATTTATTAATTAAACAAATCAAACCCGAAAACCAGGAATAAGCACACCAAACATACTGCCATGAAGGACAGAACTCAACAAGGAACACTTGGGGCCCTATCTTGCACCCAGCGCAATTGACTTTGTACACCGACGCATGTATCATTCCTATTTTGCACCCGCGCACAGCGGACTTTTCCCTCCACAGACGCACGTCGGTAAATTAGGGAATGAACTTGCGCTCGCGGGGGCGGTTCAGCGCAAAGAGGAGGCGTGTTCCGGCGCAAAACTGCCCTGGTGCTATTTTCCAGTTTTAGAAAGCAATTGCGCCACTGACCAGGATAAAAACAGTCTAAAGACAGTGGCGCGTTGCGAGTTAGTGATGTGGTATTTTAAGGGCACGTGCTTGGCCATAATGTAGTGTGTTAACGCGCATCCACTTTGATTCTCTAATAATTATAAACAGACGCAGCAGTTTTCATTTTTGCAAATCATACATTATTACAAGGAAAAATATTAACACACGAGGGAGGTTGTGTCCGTGAAGATGTGAAAAAGATCTATCTAGATTTTTGTAAAAAAATCTAGATTAGGCTACACATTTACCCAAATTATACTCCTGTTTAACCGAAGCTAATTTGAGTGAGTTTCTCCCATCATCCCCAGTGTCACTTCTCTGTGTTTTACGGCCCTGACGAGAACGTCGGTCTCCTCGGCTGTGATCGCTCCTGGCGTGCGCCGGCAAACCCGCCGTTATAATAGCAATCCGCCGTGGAACAAGCGCGTCTGCTCTTAAAGGGAATGTGAGAGGACGCTCTGATTGGTTTATTTCACTTTACGCCCAAACCACACCTATGAATAATGAAGCTACTTCAGAACAACCCCTTTTAGATTTGCGTCGGGCGCAAGAGTCGTTTATCCGCCGGGAAAATAGCAACAGCGCCCGGATCCGCCCACAAAGTTACTTGCGCTTTGCGCTTTGACACTTGCGTTTCAGATCGTTAAAATAGGGCCCTTGGGTTTAAATACACAAGGGGCAATTGGCAAACAAGACACACATGGGAACAATGAAATAACTAACCAACGAGAAAAAAAACTTCAAAACATGGCACAGAAAAGGAATAAACACAAAAGTTCACACAAGACCAAGGGAACACAGACAGTTTATTTTATTTTATCCAGTGTATAACCTTAGTCTTAATTTGTGAAGATTGGTGGTTCAGTTCCCTCAAGTAGAAATTGATAAATCCTTACTCAAAACACTGAACCACGGGTTTCTCTAGGGTGGTTTTATGCATAGTTGTAGAAAACATACCATAAGTCCTGGTTGAGTAGTGATCAGTAAGTATTATTTACAGTAAACATAAAGAAAAAAGTGAGATGACAATACGATTCCTCAAAAAGCAGAGTGAACGAGTCTCAAGATGCTTTGCACTTTATATGCTACGAGAGAAGAGTCATAATTTGATTTGGAAATGAGCTGAGCAATAGATCTCCACAGCCTTGCGGCTTATACTTAAAGAAATAAATGACTTCAAGTTAAACACACTTCTTTCATTATTTGTTTACTCCCAGACCGTTGTGCATGATCTATCAAACTAAGAGCACACATTTCACATACAACAGATCGGGTCATAATCGATGTTCCTGTCCTATATGTATTTCCACGATCAGCTCAATCTTTTTGTCTCGGCCTCTCGTTGCTCGTGCTTTTGGTGGTGAAATAATTTAGTTACTCTCTTTCTTTAGGTTAGAGTCTTTAGGTTATACAACTCATGGTCGAGCAGCTCCCTGATTCCATTGTGCTGAGAAGGTAGAGGGCTTTTATAGGCCGAAGTAATCCAAACCTCACTCCAGGGATACCCTGTAATTTTCTTCCCTCCTGTGGAGAAAGAAGGCTACAGGGTGTGTGATCTAATCAAGTGCTTATAGAGGAGAAAGTAGGTAGAGGAAAAGTTAGCAAGGTGCAAATAACGCTTTTACATTTATTCCTCCCCTCATGACCCCCATGACCTCCCCTCTGTGTTTTGCTTTGCCCATCTCATTTTCTTTCTCTTTCTTACTCCTTTTTTACAGCTCTGATCGGAATAAATTACCAATGGCCATGGAGAATCTTTTCAAAACCTATTTAAGTCTAATTTCTTACTCTGTCCGGCAGTGCATTTACAGTTAAATTGTGAAATTTGTAAAGGGCCAATAACCTTTCTATATGGAGACCATGTGACTCGATTGAGTTACTCTAAGGGGCTGTTCACACGACACCGTTTTCAACTAAAACCGTAAAACTTGTTATGCTTTTTGGCCGTTCGTTTACATGACAACAGCGTTTTAGGTGGCTGAAAACGGGTTACAAAGTGCAAGTTTTTGATCTACATGTAAATAATGAAAACGTGAATCTGTGAAAACAATGACGTCATGCACATGCATATTACTTGTTCAGTCTATAGTGTTTCATCGCCTTCTAATGGTCTGGCAGCAGAATACAGCGATTTTAGTATTTTTCGCTGGTCCATGTGAATGGGGATAGTTTTGACAATGGTCTCGCCTGTACACGGAAACTCAAAAAAAAAAACCTTCTCCGTTTTAAGTATATTGTTGTCGTGTAGACGTAATGCAGTACTGAAATTATGATTGCTCTTTTTGTGTCATTGTGAAGAAGAACAGGTTGGAAAGGCTGTTTAGGTTTCTCTCTCTCTCTCTCTCTCTCTCTCTCCCTCTCTCTCTCTCTCTCTCTCTCTCTCTCTCTCTCTCTCCTCTCTCTCTCCTCTCTCTCTCTCTCTCTCTCTCTCTCTCTCTCTCGTTTTTATATCCATCCATCCATCCAATTATCCAAAAGCATGCATCAGAAACAAAATCAAAATAAGCGACAACCTCAGATCAGTTTTCCCAAGAATAGGCTAATAAGTAAAATTTGGGGTTTTGGTTCGCTTGGTTTGACCCTTTTGCTTCTTTCCTCTCAGACTTCTTTCTCAATGTTGGCTGAAAGATTAAACTTTTTTTTTTGTTAGTAATGCCATTTTGTCTGTATAAGTTTATTGCAATCACACTGACATTGGATTCAGAAATATTTTTACCATTCTACAACAGAAACTGCATGTTATCAGCATCAAGTTGTGAAATGTAACGTTGACATCCTGTGTAATACCCCGCTCTAACCTTATTCCGCTGTGGAGTAATTCCCCTCTCATGGCCATTGGGAGTAGCCTGCAGTGGGTTATCCAGGGCAAGGAAAGCGGGATGATAAACAGAAAGAGGAGATACTTGCACAATATGATACCTGCAACACGGAGAGACACCTGCATTCAGCTAACAATGAGAGATCTCCAGACCGGATTAGTGTTGCACTAAGAGGGCTACAAAGTCAGGCCATTACCCAGACAGCGGCAGTGGAATAGGGCTGGAGATAACATCACGGCACGCAAAGGGAAGAGAGAGGGTTAGCCTTGGCCCAATTGCACCCCTTCCATGTTTTCCTGCTGCTGATAAAGCTTGTCAGGTGAGGGATGGGAAGACTTTGAGTGTACACAACACATTGATGCACATACACTGTTTATGTAGTTCACTGCTGCAAGGTTCTGCAGCATTCGGAATTGAATTGAGAATTATTGTAAAATTTCAATTCTTTTTGAAGCCTATTTGAATTGAGGTGGCAAACATGAAGAAATTTTAAATATAAGGAAGTTAAATTCTGAAATTTAAAGAACTTCATATAACTGCAGAGGGTGTAATTTTAACAAGAATAGTTTAGTAGTTACAACAAACTTTGAATGATGGATTTACAAAGCATTGCTTTCAAGTTTGAATGAGTTTAAAAAGTATTGCATTTTTTTATTCTGAATGTTGTTTTATTAACAAAGTTCAGGAGAAGCATGTTCAGATAATCTACCTAATTAGCTCGAAAGGAGGCTTATGTATAGAGATGACTTACCTATGTTCCATGACAGTTTCCACATCCCTCCTCCACTCCAACTCCTCACTCTCGATTAGTCCTATCCTAGCCAGGGGGAGTGATATGTGTTTGAGCCAAATTCCGAGCTCAGAGCTCTCTCCTTGGACAGCACGCCAAAATACGCATATTTAACCCCATAAACCCGAAGTGTACTGCCGGTGTTATGATTTAACTGGTTATCGTGTTAAGTTTTGACCGTACGCCAGATGTGAACAATCAGCCGCAGATTTGTAAAATCCGAAAGCTTGTGCAATACGTCCATTACAATTAAAGGGCACCTATTATGGAATTTTGAAATTTACCTTTCATGTAGTGTGTAACATAGATCTAAGTGAACAAAAACTTCATGCTAATTTTGAAATATGAAAGTGCACCGTATATAAAGTTATTGTCTTTCAAAAGTAAGAGTCGACTCAGAGTCATTTTTATGAATCGTTAGAAGACCGAAGCTTTTTCTCTGACTAGATGACGTCAACTTGTCAAGTTATTTGAATACGATACGCCCACTTATTGCGCTCTAAGACCAGGGAAAATATCATGGCGACGAGATGCTGTGTTCTGAAGTGCGACTCAAAAGCCAACTTTTTTCATCTGCCCAAGGAGGAGCATTTGAAGACTAAGTGGCTACAATTCATATAACTATACCACAGAAGTATAGTCCGAGCCTTGTGCTTTGTTCGCGCCATTTTGAAGACGATTGCTTTTTAAATGCAATCAAACTTGGATTCGCGAGCCGGCTGATATTGAAGGAAGATTCATTTCTAAGTGTATAGCATCAGCTTCCTCCTCCGTATCACAACCTGTAAGTGTTATTATAGGGGGGGGTTTTATAGGGGCGGCAGTGGCTCAGTGGTTCATGTAGGTTGTCTGCAAACCGAAAGGTTGGTGGTTCAATCCCCGGTTCCACTTGACCAAGTGTCGAGGTGTCCATGAGCAAGACACTAGTGTTGTCAAAAATATCGATATTTCGATAAATATCGATACTGAAATATCTGAACGGTACCAATACTAATTTCCCGAAGTATCGATACTAGCCGAGCTTTCACTTTCACTTCTCCCCAAAGGCGCGTTGACAAACACCACACGTGACGCACTCGTCTCATTCGCTCTGGTTAAATAGCAAAAGTGAAGTGAATGGAAAGATGGCGAGGGCGGCGCCCCCGCGACCGGCTTTGGTTGATTGATAAAGAACACCGCGAGCGGGCATGTCGGAGAATAGCGCGGACACGCGTAAAAACACACCGCGAGCGGGCATGTCGGAGTCGGAGAATAGCGTGGACACGCGCTACACACCGCGAGCGGGCATGTCGGAGAATAGCGCGGACACGCGCTTCACACTGCGAGCGGGTATGTCAGAGAATAGCGCGGACACGCGCTTCACACTGCGAGCGGGCTGCGGGCACCCAAAAGATTGTTTGACAATCAATAATCCCTCACATCACTCATTTTTAAAAATTATTTTATAGGTGAAAACAGACTTAAGGAACAAGCTTCAGGGGTACCATTTAGCAAGCATAGGCTACGCTCAGCATCAGGGGTGTTTGTTGTTTGGACAGACCTTTCCCCACTGCTAAAAACAATCCTAAACGAAACACTGTAACTCTTCTCATTTTAACTTTTCTGAAACATTAACCAAGATGGCCTAGTATTGTTGTTGATATGAGTCTGTTGTCTCGTTTTTTCACCGTAATTCTTAGTTAACATAATCTGACTGAGGAATCCGACAAGTAAATATTTTAACTGTGGTCAAATGTAAATTAACTTGTGCCTATTTAACTTTATTCAGAAAATTATTATTTAATTCTGCAATTTGCCTTCTTTAGCGATTATCATCAATTTGATTACACCGATATGAATTAAACTAGACCGCTAGACAATGGCATCTCTGAATTCAATAATGAAATGCCTTTAACTGAAAATTGAATGTTTAATCTTATTATTATACATTACTGACACTCTATCCTCCAATTTGATACTGTTGAGTGCTTTTTTACAGTAAAAAGCAAAAAAACAGTTTTGGCCTACTACAGTAGGCTATATTTTAATCTTTGATTACAGTAGGTTATACAAATACAACGGGTCATGTTAGCCCTGGTCCAATTAAAAAATATTAACAGATAGAACTCAGGACATTTTTGTTCATGTAAAATATATCTCATTGTCATGTTCTAGACTTGTTATATTTAGCTTTAAATAAAAAAAAATACACCCTTAATATTGTGGCAGTTTTTTTCTCTGTGGTATCGAAAATGGTATCGAATATCGATATTTTTCAAGGTATCGTATCGAAGTTAGAAATTCTAGTATCGTGACAACACTACAAGACACCTAACCCCAGCTGCTCCCGACGAGCTGGATGGCGCCTTGTATGGCTGACACCGCCGTCGGTGTGTGAATGGGTGAATGTGAGGCAATATGTAAAGCGCTTTGGTGGCCATTGGGTCTGTAAAAGCGCTATATAAATGCAGTCCATTAATAATTGTTGCTTTTATGTTTTATGTAGCATGCTTAATAATTATTTTGTTTGTTGTGTAAGCACCGTTTAGCTTCTAGGTCTTCAATGACAATTGTATTGAGATATGTGAAGTGTTTGTCAGTGTTTTCGGAGTAATACCTCGTAGTATGTAACTGTTTTTTTTATGTTTATGCATCGGGCTAATGCAAACAAAGACTGATTGTGCTTTTACAATATGAACTCTGGGCTATGCTCGCTAACATAACATTAAATTCTTTATCTTATTTGTAGTTTTTTACTACAAACTACAAAGCAGTGGACTATAATCATTATTATAACACGATTTAATTGATAAAAGCATCATTGTACTCTGTGTTAAACAATAAGTATTATCTCTGTAAACACTGCTGGGTCATCTGACCAATCGCAGATTAGCGTCGCGCAAAGGAGGGGTTTGGAAAAATGAGTCGTTGAACGAATCATTTGGGAGTCGGTGAGCAAATCAGGTAAAAATAAATGCATATTATATGAAAACAAAAGTGTTTTTTGACATTGCATGCACGTAAAACTGTTGTTGGGGACTCCCTAAACAACATTAGGAACATTTTAAATGTCATAATAGGTGCCCTTTAAATATTTGCACTACATGATGCTGGTATTATTGTATAGATTAAAAAAAAGGGATTTCATTACGTTTAATGGTAAAAGTTTGTTTAACAAAAAACGGCAATAAAGTTTGTTATGGGACTCGAACTGCGTCAAAAAAAAAAAAAGCAGTCAGTTTAGCGTTAATGCGTCTTATCACAATGAGCTATCAAGCGACAGAATCCAATAGATTATTGATTTACAACTCATTCAAAAGTCGTCTTTGTTTCATTATGGGAAGGCCTTTTCCCATTCATTAAAAATACAAAACTTGTATAAAAAAAAAAAAAAAATGCATCTAACCATTTCATGATCAATTCTTAACATCTTAACAAGTGCTGAGTAGTCCCTTTAAAACGAAGTGTACTGCCGGCGGTCTACACCTAGCTACGAAACAATTTATAATCATATTTTACAAAACTAATCTCCTGATCAACACGAAACGTGTCATTTGAAAGTTCAGAATCTGAAATTTACAATGAATTTAACCAATTTGAACTCATAAGTAGTGCTCCGTCATTTGCTGATAAATCATTTATTTTTTCCATAATATATTAAATACTTTTTTGCACTATGTACTCCAATATGTCAAAAATGTCACACAGCTCGTCATATGCCATTTGGAAGGTCTCACGGAGTAGAATACATCAAGCATAATTGTTTTGGGCTTTCACATTGAGTTTTTGTACATGAAGCCGATACGGCATTTATGTCACGTTTTTGCTCGTGACTTCATGAAACATGCTCCGATCGTAGATTATTTACTGCAGATTCTAACGATTAAAATGAGTCCAAACATAATGAACACAATCCATTTCTCAGATCTAAAGATATTCCTCATGGAGTTCAACCACAATAAATCCACAGAAGCATGTAGGTAGGTATACTGATAAAGAACTTGCGTTGCGTTTTCACCTATAACTTCATGAAAAATACACAGATCGTAGAAAATCAAAATAATCTATTGTGTTGATCACGAGATATTCCTCATGGAGGAACAATTAAAAAAAATCCCATTAGTGGGTGTCAAGGGCTAAACAAAAAGGCTACATTGGTTCCAAATGCTGTAACTTTTGATTACTTTAAGATTTGATCCAGATGTACAGTAGCTCACATGTGGGGAAACTTCAACAAACCCACTTTTTTTCCTTCCTGAGTTATTGCATGTTAAATAAGAGAGATATGTCAAATTATAATAAAAAAACATATATATATATCTGTCTTTTCTCAGCAGTTTCTCAGCATGAGAACCTACAATACCTATATGTTGACTCTACTTGCTCAACCCGATCACACTAAATGTGTCTCTATTGCACGCAGTGCGTTTATCGTGTAATTTATACGCAATAATATTTGTTTACGTGCATAGGATACGCATGGGTTGGTTAGGGTAGGTTTAGTAGTGATGTGGGGTGCGTGTGTAATGCATTATATGTTTGGGTAGAATTAGTGGTGTGGGGTGCGTGTGTATTACACGCAATGAAGTGCGTATCAAATGCACGCGATAACTGCGTATCTTATGCACGTAAAAAAATTGTTTTTGCATATAAATTGCACGATAAAACACACTGCGTGCAATAGAGACACATTTACGTGAGAACAGGCTGACTTGCTATAGTTTTGAAGTTATTAGTCTTTACTTTTGTGTATGTCACTTATGTATGTTACATGTAAGTGTGAACTTGTGAACATAAATACGACAGTAGGTGGCAACAAATGACTGATTTACGGTATGTTTCAGTAGACAGTCAGTCAGGAACATAACACTACTGTGTGAGTCAAAAATCTGAGTGAAAAAAGTTGTATTAGCTTGATTGTTAGCATTTACAATCTTGCCAAAGCATATAAAAAATAAATGATTTTTTTGAAAAATTAAAACTGAATATGTAATTAAAAATATTACTTATATATTATAAATTAATAAATTATATTATAAATTATAACAAAAAAAAAAAAAAATATATATATATATATATATATATCTTAGAAGTATTAAAATAGATAATGCAGAAAATAAATAGGGTGAATAAAAAAACTGCAGTGTTGTTTATTATTATGTGCACAGTATATTGTTAAAGTAACATTTTAAATTACATTTTCAGTTTTCATTGAATATAAGTTGTAATAATTTTGTAATGAGCTTTTGTTATATTTCTTATTTCAGGTTTAGTTTAAGTAATTTCAGTACTTCAATAAACTTCAAATGAAATGTCAAGTTTCTTAAGTGTGTCACTTTCAATTACCAAAATCTATTTTAATAGTTTTAGAAAACACTAACAACTCTGTAAAAAGAAGAATGAAACGAAGGAGAAAATAAAATAAGACGGTAAAAAAAAGCATCAAAGTATAGACGTACAATAATACAATAAAATAATCTTTCTAGATTACAGGAATCAAGTAAATAAAACAACAACACCAGGCTAGGTCAAAGCTGTAGCCTAGCGGTCAGCATAGGTACATGTTGGCAGTCATGGATGAAACTATTTTGAGTCCATCATTTCCCGATACTATTCACCCTAGGTGCCTTCTCTTCCCTCACTATTAACATGCACACATATTGCACTGATTATGCATTATAATCTGGCAACCTAAGATAAATAAATGTAAATGTGTTCTTTTATCAAAGAAAAGTCATACATGGTTTAAGCAAATCCCAATCAACCCTCCTGCTGATTTGCTTTGTATTATTGCAATTCTGCCAGATTATTGAATGTGTGTGTCACACCGGAATGTGAAGTTCTTAATTTATACCAGCATTTAGTTTTCTCCACTGACAGGAAAAGGACAACAACCACTTCTTGAATTTATATAATTTATTTAATAAATATTTACTCACAATGATAAAATAGGCAACAGGATAAAAAAGCACAGTACAATTCCCCACAATTTATCAGTTTAGATTCATACTCAAAATCCTATCCCATATCAGTATATAAAAATCATCAAAGCATGAAAATAAAATGTATTGAAAGAACAGTTCGACAGTCTTCAGTCAAATCCCAAACCACATTCGAGGTCCCTTCCTTGACCTTATATGGACGTCCGACGGACGAGCGGGCCGTGGAAGGGAGTGCTGATTTAGATGAGGCGGTAGTTCGTCCCTTCACGCAGCTCCGTGGTCCAATAATCAGCGACAGCACTGAGGAGGAGTGAAAATAGCCCTTAGTCTCACGCAAAATACTGTCCCAGCTCTCTCACACACACATAAGTTGATAGGCAGGACAACTTCCCTTTACTTAGCTCAAATCAGGCGTTGAATCCACCGCATGAACCGCTGTGTGACTGCGTCCCACTTCTGATCCTCTGTAGAGGAATACACCACACCCTCAGATCGCAACACACACAGACATGGATCACACGCACCCAAAACACACGTAAGCTGAGCACTTTCCTTCACTTATCTCCATTAACGCGTCGTAATCAGATCAGTGCTCACTGCTCGTCTGGCTGTGACTTTCTGGAATCAATCCGCAGCGATCGGTGTTCCTGCCCGTATGTTCAGCTCGCGGTGCACTTGCGTTGCGGTGCACTTGCGTTCCTCTGCACACCTTCCTTCCTCTCCCCCGTTTCTCGCTTGTCTCTTATGCAAACTCCGCACCTGTCCTTAATTAACCCATTAGTCCGAGCAGCGATGCCAATGCCGCCAATGTTAGAGCGAGAGGGTTGGGTCTCTCAATCATAACTGTTCGGGAGTATTTAGACCCACAAATAAGCAACCAGTGACACAGCAATACGTAATCAAAATACACAACACACAAACCAAATAATAAATTACGTGAGTGAATATAAATGACACACAAGGGGTTCAATACTACAGACAGACA
Source organism: Phoxinus dragarum (assembly GCA_033366665.1). Lineage (NCBI taxonomy): Eukaryota > Metazoa > Chordata > Actinopteri > Cypriniformes > Leuciscidae > Phoxinus > Phoxinus dragarum. Next base: position 7,801 of record JARPMJ010000596.1, on the reverse strand, counting down.
GATGTTCCACATTTGACATTTCCCCCCCTCTTTAATGGAGGTCGTCCCGACCCCTTACTCACTGCGGTACCGGGCTGGGGGCATTCCCAAATTGGGGCGCTCGGAGCGACGTACTGTAGGCGAGCTAGTCTCATCATGCTGGGCTGCGGATTCTGCTGGAGGGTCAGGTGGTTGGGCCAAAGCTGGATCTCGCTCTTCAATAGGTGGCTGACGATTGTATGTCACCACCAGGCCAGGAAGCCACCAGGTTGGAGGGGGCATTGGTTCCATCGTGGGGCATGTTGGAGGTTGTGGTTCCTCTGGTTCCTGACTATGCTGCAACATATCCAAGGGGCATGGTTGGAGGTTATTCCTATGTACTGTGCGGGTGGGTGCTTCCTTACCCTCTGGTCGAAGTACGTAGACCGGGTGGTTTTCCCGGAGCTGCCTGACAACCACATACGGTTCTGGTAACCACCTCAGGTTCAACTTCCCTTTTGCCCTCCTGCGGAAATTGCGGACAAGTACTCGTTCCCCTGGGAGCAGGGGTGCCAGCTTGACTCTTCTGTTGTATCTGGCCTGGTCCCGGGCCTGTCGTTGTTGAGTATGCCTGCTTACCGTCTGATAAGCATGGTTCAAGGCTTCCTGGTGCCTCTTCACCCACCCCGACAAGGTATGGGGCTCGGTTTCAGGTTTCAGGCCAGTTGCCCAGTCGACCGGTAACCTGGCATGCCTCCCAAACACAACGTAGTGAGGGGTCATCCCGGTGGTGCTGTGAATGGTGTTGTTATATGCCTGGACAAGAGCGGGAAGCCGGTTTGGCCACTGGGCTTGGCTGGTTTCATCCAGGGAGTTTAAAAGCCCCAACAGGGTCTGATTGAACCTCTCACAAGCTCCATTCCCTTGGGGGTGATAGGCTGTGGTGCGGCTCTTCTGGCAACCGTAAAGTTGGCAAAGTTCCTTCATCAGTGATGACTCAAATGATGCACCCCGGTCCGTCAGGATCCGTTCGGGACAGCCAAAGGTCTGGATTAGGTTGTTGTACAAGGCTTGAGCTGTTGTGTTGGCAGACTGGTCTCTCGTGGGCACTGCAAGGGCATACTTGGAGAACAGGTCAGTTACAACTAGGATGTAGGGGTACCTGTCCTCAGGCCGCCCCAGGGAAAGATAGTCTACCCCAACCACCTCAAATGGGTAACTAGTTAGAATGGATACAAGAGGAACCCTTACCTCTGGCCCAGCCTTGGCACAGACACATTGAGGGCAGGTAGTCGTCCACTCCTTCACATCCTCAGTCATCCTTGGCCAATAGCAGCGCTGCCGCAGGATAGTAAGGGTCCTTTCACTACTTGGGTGTCCCATCTCACTGTGGTAAGCCTCCCAGACCTTCCTAGCTTCTTGCTTGGGGACTACCACCTGGAAGATCTCTTCTCCAGACCCTGCCTGTTGGTACAGTCGTCCCAAAATGCCGTCTCGCAGCACAATCCGATCCCATTCTCGTCGTAGTTGTTTCGCATGCGAGGACAAAGGGCTACTAACCTCCCGAGGTGGAAGTCCCTGTTCCTTCCTCTGCCCTATCTGCACCAGCTCTGGATCCTTGGCCTGCAAGTCTGCCCAAGATAGTTCTCCTTCTACCATCACCCCCCTGGCAAGGGATGGCATTGGATCTTGTGGTTCTGGCAACCTGGAAAGAGCATCTGCATTTTTGTTTTGGGTACCTGGCCTGTATTTGACGATGTACTTGAAGTTTGCCAGCTGGGCCACCCACCGCTGTTCCACAGCACCAAGACGGGCAGTGTCGAGATGAACCAATGGGTTATTATCTGTGAACACAGTAAATTCAGCCCCATACAGATAATCTTTGAATTTCTCGGTTACAGCCCATTTCAGGGCTAACAATTCGAGCTTAAAAGAGCTATAATTCTGATCATTTCTTTCCGTTGGTTGGAGACTACGGCTAGCATAAGCAATCACTCTCTCTTTTCCCTCTTGTACTTGAGCTAATACTGCCCCTAGACCATCTAAGCTGGCATCAGTATATAGCCTAAATGGTTGGGAAAAGTCTGCATAAGCCAATATGGGCGTGGTGAGTAATGCTTCCTTAAGTAAATCAAAGGCCTGCTGGCATTCAGGTGTCCATGTAATTGTGGCCGTCTTACCATGTGCAGCAGTGCCACGTGTCAGAGCATTCAATGGAGTGGCTATTGTGGAGAAGGCAGGTATAAACCGTCGATAATACCCTGCAAATCCAAGGAAGGATTTTACCTGTTTCACGGTCTGGGGAATTGGCCAATCCCTTACCGCAGTGGTCTTTACCGGATCGGTTGCCACCCCCTGCTCACTGATAACGTGCCCCAGATATGTCACTTTGCGCTGAAACAAGTGGCATTTTGCAGGTTGGAGTTTCAGCCCGTGGTTGTGGAGGCACTGAAAGACCTCTTCAAGGTGATGCAGGTGACTACTGAAATCAGGGGAAAACACCACTACATCATCCAAATATATCAGTAATGAATCATTTACCAAGTTGCCTAAGCAACGTTGCATTAGTCTTTGGAATGTAGCAGGGGCATTACATAATCCAAATGGCATCCTATTGAATTCATACAGCCCGAATGGAGTTGTGAATGCGGTCTTCTCTCTATCTATTGGGTGCATTTCTACTTGCCAATATCCACTTGCAAGATCTAATGTAGAATACCACCTGGCAGATTTAAGTCCAGTCAAAGCCTCCTCAATACGGGGCAGCGGATAGGAATCTTTGTGGGTGAGAGCATTAAGTTTTCTGTAGTCTACGCAGAATCTCCAATTCCCGTCTTTTTTCTTCACAAGCACTATTGGGGCTGCCCAGGGGCTTGCGCTCTCTCTTACCACACCACTGGTCAGCATATTCTGTAACAAAGATCTCAGTTCTGCATACAAGCTTGGGGGAATGGGACGGTACCCGCTCGCGACTGGGGGGTGCTGAGCCCGTGGGTATTTGATGTTTCACCACTCCAGTACAGCCAAAGTCCTTCATCATGGCTGGCAAATGCTTTTGACCACTTATGCAACAGGTTTGTCATATCCCTCTGTTGATCTTGAGTCAGGCCGTCTCCCTGTAGAGCCAGTGCTGGATGAGGTTCAGTTGCGCCCGTACCCCCCACCGTCCCAATGTGTCTCACCTCTACCTCCACCACATCTGCTGCCACACTGTTGAGGACAAGCTCTTGTTCCCCTTGGATATCAGTCATAGCTACTTCAGTCACTTGAGCCAATGGCTGTCGCTGCGGGACCTCCACAGGGTACGGGTTAGGGTTGCACAGCCGCAATGGGACTCTTCCATCATGCAGCACTGCCAGTGTGCGGCCCACACACCACTCGGAGTCACTATCAGGGAGGGATTCTATGATCACATTACATGCCTGTTTGGGGGCACCTTCAGATACCTGTGTCCACACAAGCATCTCTGTCTGGGGTGGAATAACCACTGGTTGCTGGCGTAGTAATTTGGCCATGCCTTGGTAAGGGGGGAGCGAACCTTTAGTGGAAATGCGATGACACTCTGTAAACGCTCGAACCCAAGCCTGGCCTTGGACCAGCGGTATGGTCGTCTTAAAAGCAGCCAACCCTGGATGGTTCCCTTGAGTGAGAGCAGACCAGACAGAATTAATAATATTCATACCAAGAATGCCCTTATCTGGCCCCAAGCATTCATCGTTCACAATTATTACCCCCTTTGCAGGCACATAGATGCTTCCTACTCTGCAGTCAACCAGAGCATAGCCAATATATGGGATCTTTAAACCATTGGCTGCACGTAGGGTCAACCAGGGGGGTCTCCTCAATATTGGTCAAACAGGTACTTCCTAGGTATTTTTTAAACAAACTTTGGCTCAGAAGGGTAACCTGTGACCCCGTATCCAGCACAAATGGCACCGACATTTCATTCATCTTTATAACAACATCAGGACACTCACCGATCAAAGCAGATTTCTTTTGCGACATGGGCCCCTCATCCTGGCCAACAGCCCCCACTACCTGGCCCTCAGCTGTAGGGGGAATTAAAAATCCCGTCGCCTGGACGGTCTATGCGGGCACCAGCGCTGCACATGTCCAGCTTCGCCACAGCCCAAACAAATGGGCCGGCCCTCTGCATCCCACTGGTAAGCCGACATGGGCGCTTGTTGTTGCCTCGCCTGAGGCACATGTGTTGGGGGCTGCAGAACTGCTCGTGGGTCGAGTGCCGGGGGCTGGCGGTGCTTCTCTCGTTGCTAGTTGCGCCCTGACCTCTTCCATTAAACTGGCCGAAAGGGCCTTCATCTGCTCTCGCATCTCCCCCATTAGGTCCTGCTGCAGTTCTGCTCTTAACTGGCTTTTCAATTGTTCTAGGTGGGATCTATCGTTTCTCGGTGGTGGGGCTATGACCCTCTGGGAGATAGCAACCTCCTCCCCCTCCTGTAGCTCCTGTTCCAGAGCCCGCGCTTCTTTGCAGGCTGTACTGAAAGTCAAGCGTTCATCTCGCCGGAGCTGGCGGCTTAACTCCTGTTTGATGGGCCCTGCGCATAGGCCAACCATTAGTTGGTCCAACAGTAGGTCCTCTCCATCCTCAGTACCACTTGCATCTCGCTCCTGCCATCTGGAAAAGAATTCTCTCAGCCTTAGTATATAAGCACTCACAGTTTCTTCTGCACGCTGTCTACAATTGAAAAAACTTGCTCTCAACTGTGCCTTAGAGGTTGGTTTAGCATACAGTGTTTGCAACTGTTGCAATACCTTTGCTCCTGTGTTCTTACTTGAAGGTTGCACGAGATGCAGCTCACGCTTAGCATCGTCTTCCAAAGCCCCCAGCAAAAAATCTGCTTGCTGTTGTTCACTCAGTCCTTGGGCCCTCAGCATGGCCTCCACCTGAACCCTCCATTCTCCAAATTTAGCTCTATTGCCATCAAATTTCGGAATCCATGCAGCCCCCATGAACCATGGCATAACAAACTGAGCCATAATGGCTGGATTATTGCTACCCCCCTACTGACAAGTTGCCGCTATTGCCTGGGGCCGAGTCCATTACCTATCAGTGGAGCTGGTACCCTGCCTGACTACGCCACTTAATGTCACACCGGAATGTGAAGTTCTTAATTTATACCAGCATTTAGTTTTCTCCACTGACAGGAAAAGGACAACAACCACTTCTTGAATTTATATAATTTATTTAATAAATATTTACTCACAATGATAAAATAGGCAACAGGATAAAAAAGCACAGTACAATTCCCCACAATTTATCAGTTTAGATTCATACTCAAAATCCTATCCCATATCAGTATATAAAAATCATCAAAGCATGAAAATAAAATGTATTGAAAGAACAGTTCGACAGTCTTCAGTCAAATCCCAAACCACATTCGAGGTCCCTTGACCTTATATGGACGTCCGACGGACGAGCGGGCCGTGGAAGGGAGTGCTGATTTAGATGAGGCGGTAGTTCGTCCCTTCACGCAGCTCCGTGGTCCAATAATCAGCGACAGCACTGAGGAGGAGTGAAAATAGCCCTTAGTCTCACGCAAAATACTGTCCCAGCTCTCTCACACACACATAAGTTGATAGGCAGGACAACTTCCCTTTACTTAGCTCAAATCAGGCGTTGAATCCACCGCATGAACCGCTGTGTGACTGCGTCCCACTTCTGATCCTCTGTAGAGGAATACACCACACCCTCAGATCGCAACACACACAGACATGGATCACACGCACCCAAAACACACGTAAGCTGAGCACTTTCCTTCACTTATCTCCATTAACGCGTCGTAATCAGATCCGTGCTCACTGCTCGTCTGGCTGTGACTTTCTGGAATCAATCCGCAGCGATCGGTGTTCCTGCCCGTATGTTCAGCTCGCGGTGCACTTGCGTTGCGGTGCACTTGCGTTCCTCTGCACACCTTCCTTCCTCTCCCCCGTTTCTCGCTTGTCTCTTATGCAAACTCCGCACCTGTCCTTAATTAACCCATTAGTCCGAGCAGCGATGCCAATGCCGCCAATGTTAGAGCGAGAGGGTTGGGTCTCTCAATCATAACTGTTCGGGAGTATTTAGACCCACAAATAAGCAACCAGTGACACAGCAATACGTAATCAAAATACACAACACACAAACCAAATAATAAATTACGTGAGTGAATATAAATGACACACAAGGGGTTCAATACTACAGACAGACAGATGTTCCACATTTGACATGTGCGTGCCTTCTGCAAGGTCATTTACATGTCAGGAGAATATAAATACATTGTATGCAAATCCTTAACAGTTTTTTTGTTTGTTTTAAGGTTATTTCAGTAATTATCAGTGTTTTCAAATATCACTACTTTTAACATTACAATACATTTTACATTTAATAATAATAATTAATGATAATATTCATTAATATTCATATAACGTTATATTTATATAGCACTTTTGTGGGTACTCAAAGCGCTGTACATAGAAGGGGGAAATCTCTTCAACAACCACCAATGTGCAACATCCACTCATCATCATGGATGATGCGACGGCAGCCATATTGCGCCAAAACGCCCACCACAACACCAGCTTATTGGTGAAGAAAAGAGTGATAAAGCCAATCAGTATATGGGGATGATTAGGAAGCCATTTTGATGGATAGAAGCCAATGGGCAAATTTGTCCAGGATGCCGGGGTTAAAAACCTACTCTTTTTTTTCTCAGGACTCATGAGCACAGAGAGTCAGGACCTCGGTTTTAGGACCCACACAGACCACAGGGTGAGCACCCGCTTCTGACCTCACTAACACATCTTCCATCAGCAACCTTTCCCCAAGAGTCTCCCATCCAGGTGCTGACCAGGCTCAACCCTGCTTAGCTTCAGTGGGCAACCAGTCTTGGGCTACAGGGTGATATGGCTTTTAATGTCATAGAAGACACTGTATTAAATATATACTATAAATGTCATAGAAGAGCGTTTAGCTTATGACAAGCAACATAATAGAAATGACGTCTCTGATGGAAGTGTGTAGTGAGATGAATTAGTGACCATATGAACCTCATTAGAGTCTCTGCAATTGACGTCATTCGGGGCTTTTCCGTGGACTCTCATCCCCCCCGCATCACTTTATATGAGCGAATATCTGTAGAGAGGAGACGGTGCCAGTAATCTAGAATGTGGTGAATGTCAGCCAGGAAGTGAACGGCAGGTGATGCTGTGGGGGCTTGAGCTGACCTTTGCCTTTTACTCTGATTGGACACAGCTGGTATTCATAGACCCAGAGAGAGAGAGAGACTTCGGGCACAGCCATGACACTACACTTCTTTGGCACATCCATTTATTGGCTACAATCGCTATGACATCTGTACCATATGCCACCATATAAAGATGGATGACCATTTACATTCATACTCGCACACCAATTCCAACAAATACCAAAAGCCAATTTATGTCTTTTTGCAAATGGCCCCAATTTTTCTTCTTCCGTTTTAATACAGAGCTATGGATATTTTCCCTCTTTTTTTTTTTTTTTAAGTCTTATGTTTCCGTTTAGCATGTTATCCTGAAGAAAAAAAAACTCTCTTATTTGTCACTTTCTGTGGGGAAAAAAATCTCAGCATGACTCTATTCTTGCTCTTTCCTCTCTCTCTCTCTCTCTCTCTCTCTCTCTCTCTCTCTCTCTCTCGCTCTCTCTCCTGAAATGTTAATAATTTATGTAAGCTAATATGTATGCAAACATTTTATTTGTTAAAGTCCCTGTAAAGGCAATTCTAAAAAAAAAATCTAACCACATTATAAATGTTAGAAATGTATTGCTAAAATATATTACAAAGACTGTGAACTGCGAAGTACT